>JAOVYX010001363.1:0-12717 GCA_035668315.1 Drosera spatulata | reverse complement strand
CAGAATCTATTGGGTAACCCGGCTGACGATTGACACTTTATCTTAACTCTGTACTCCGAGTCGGTCATATCCTTGGATTCGTCATTGCTTTTGAGTCGAGTCATGAACCCTAATTATCTGCAAAAGAAAGGAATGACTCTTAAAAGCATACAAAGCTATGTAAAGAAAAGAGAAACGATGTTGTGTGATATGACGTCCATATTTTCTTATATATATAAAAATGTTTTAGGGACTTTCGGCGGCCGCCATAGCCGTTAGTGAAAGTTCCCTGTAATTGGGATTCATATACCTGAGGTTGCTGAGCTTCATTAGCTCACAGTTATATTTTTCAATTGCAGGTATGGCCCCAGCAGCACCTGAAGGCTCTTAGAGAGAGCTTGCTTGTATATAGATGAATCCATATACTTTAGATATTATGAAAGATCAGATGTCTATATCGTTTAAATGTAATAAACGATCTGCATAGCTTCCACATTAATGTTGTACTAAACAGATATTTGAGACTGTAAGCTATGAATTCTGTTACTGTTCATAGTTCCTTGACTGCTGTACCCCTGAAACCCATTCGATTTGTTTGGCCTTGTCACGGACCGGGTCCGTGATGGCATAACGCTCACGTGTCTTCCGACGCAGAAAGTCGGGGGCGTTACAAAAATCCTCGACCTTGCAAGCCTAAGGAACCTTGGGAATAAGGCTGATCACCGTTCAATTTACCTGCTTCATGAGTTTGCCATTAGAGAAGAATTCAAGAACAACTTAACAAACCTCAAAACCAATGATGCCCCAGCATTTCTTAATGAACATGACAGAGAAGCCATCTGGACCTGGTGCTCGATCATCCTCCATATTTAGTAGAGCTAATTCAATTTCTCTCCTAGAATAAGGAGCAGCAATCTGAGTTTGATTTAACAATGGTCCCTCATTCATGATGTTAATATCAAAAGAGAGAGACTATTCTGGAATACTCCTTACCCAACATCTCTTTAAAATAAGAAACAAACTGAAGAGCACCCTCCTCTGGATCAGAAACAACTAAACCATCATTACACATCAGACTAGGTACCCTTGACATCATTACACATGATTTCACCTTGAATAAAAATTGTGATTCTATTGCAATTCTACAACTGCTTGATGATGACCTGTTCTTTATCCGCGTCCGACTCGAGCAATTTCCACAATCAATCCGACATAGTGCTAATAACATGTTCTAAGATATGTAATCGTCGATCGATGGAATCAACTCAATGAATGAACAATTTAGAAATATGAGAAGAGAGAATATAGGGAGAAGTATAGATTTCGTATTAATCATCATAAACAATATATAACCCTTCCTTAAATAGATAAGGATGTAGATAAATACATCAAATATATTTCCATAAAAGATATGAAATGTAATATCATCTACGCTATAAACGTCATAAGATATATTTGGTAATGTTCATTATATTTACAACAATTACAACCCTATCCTAGATATATTCCAATGATATATACAATTAATAATTTTTTTTGCAATAATTTATGTGAGTTATCATCTTGAAGATTTATAAAAATTATAAATTTTTGATATGATATATATATATATTGATAAATCCGGTTCCATCGAATGATTTTAATTCCTACAAGCTATCAATCCATCGCGACTACTCGTCCTCCCCCAGTTAGGGCATTCACATCAGATACACTAAACTTCTTTTTTTCTATTTTTACTATTCAATACACTCCATTATATTTTATTTACATCACATTACATCTATAAAAATACAGTATGTTACAATACTACTTTTCATTTGAAGAGTTACTGTTTATTTTTTTCTCATTTTACAGTTTCTCCACACACTCCAACACACTTTTTAGACGTGCTGCTAGATGTTTAGGCATATGACTTGGTTCTAGTGGTACCTTGTAGAAAGTTAGGATCTTAAGTGATACTTCCTTAAAAGATAAGTGCAATTGAATATAACACACATATAAATTATTATATCGGATCAAAATCTTTCGAAAAAGTTAATAACGAAAAAGTTGGCCAAAAGTTTGAATTCATTTTTTTTCTTTTTTCTTTTTTTTTTTGGAAGAACGACTCCACTCAATTCTTGTATACGAAAGGTTTTGGAGACGAGAGAACCCTAATTAAATAACAAGCTCCTTTTTCATCATTTGTCGGCTCGTAATCCTGAAGACCGTCCTCGAAATCTACCTCTTCATTGCATGTTAACCCTTACGTTGCGATTATATAAAGTTTGTTAAACCCATGCTCTCTTTTTATATTTGGTCCGATGAGTTTTGATGTTGATGTGAAATTAAGTGTTTTCGATTCGCTTGAGATTCTGATTTTCAGATCCAAATTTTTGTACATTGTTGCTGATTCTGTGTAATAGCTTAAATGTCTTGCATAACGACTTTGATGCAATTTCGCGACTTTACTATTGCTAGGTATTTACTCAATCTTTGGGGCAGTTTCGATGTACTGACATGATTCTTATAGATACATGCAGTAAACTTATGCTTATGCCATTGGATTTTTAGCAGGAGTCACTTGGGTGCGATGCATATTAATCTCCTCATAAGTATATATGACCCACAACTAAGCAGTTCATAATTTGTATGAATCTCTGTATTTGGAATGTGAAAAACTGATTGCAAAAATATCAAAAGTCAATTGAGTCAATCATACAGATAGAATGGACTTCATCAGAGGGATGTTTCATACCATCCTAGATTTTGAAGGTAATTATATCTTCATCAAACTCCATGGAAATAGTTCCATTATTTACATCTATTTTCGTCTTGGTTGTTCTTAAGAATGGTCGTCCTAGCAAGATAGGTGCTGACAAGGAAAATTGCCCATGGCTATCCTCCATTTTGAGCATATAAAAATCTGCTGAAAAAACTAGATTATTAACCTTTACAAGAACATCCTCTACAAGACCTTCTGGATGGGCCACTGACCTATCAGCAAGTTTTATTGCAACTCCTGTTGGCTAATGGTCCAAGATTTAGGGAGTTATAGATTGATAATGGCATTACATTGATCGATGCTCCCAAATCTAGTATACATCCTGCTATTTCAACGTTCCCAATGACACATGGAATTATGAACATTCCTACATCTTTTTGTTTTGGGGTTTCTTGTGTAAAACAGGTGAAACATTCTCTCCAACTGTAACACGTTCATTACCTTTTAGTCTATTTCTATTAATGCAGAGTTCCTTTAGAAATTTTGTATATCGAGAAACTTGTTTAATTGCCTCTAATAGAGAAATATTCACTTTTACTTTCTTGAAAAGTTCAAGAATATCTTTTTCTACTTCAGATTTCTTTTCCTTGAACAAACGACTAGGATAAGGAGGATTCGAATTATTTTCCTTTTCTTGAGTTAATCTTGGAATTTCGGAATTGTTTCAATCATTTTCAGATTTGTTGGAATCATTGGTTGGATTGATTTTCAATTAGGGTTCAACTTGCGTTGCTTTTGCTCTTTCAAGCTCCTTCAACTCTTTTCCACTTCTTAACGCGATTGTATTTGCATCAACATCAAGATTAAGAGGTTGTGTAGAGAGTTGGTTGGACATTTGAGATTTTAAGTTGTTCACTTCTTGAAACAATTGGCTCACTTGACTCTCAAAGTTTGAGATACTTGAGCGAACCTCTTCTTGAAAGGTTGTTGAACTTCTACACCTTATTTTCATTAATTCCTCCAAAGATGATTCATTATCATTTTGAGGAATTTGACTTTGATTTCTCTGCTGACCTCTTTCTTGTAGAGAACTATTGAGATCCCAAGATTTAGAACTATGACTATTAGTGCTCCACTTGAAGTTTTGATGACTGCACCATCCTTCATTGTAAGTTATATTTTGAGAATTTTCTTGTCTTGCAGGACTAGGAAAATTTCCTAAGGCGTTAACTCGATCATAATCATTAAGAGTAGGGAACAAATCATTTGCATGCCTTTTAACTAAACATACTCCACATGATTCTATTTGTGGAGTATTATTGTCATTTTGGAAAATCATTATAAGCAATTATGATAAGCAGTCAAGCTTTTGATAAACTCAACTTGTAAAAGATGTCACTTCTTGAATATCGTGAGAGAAATCATTATCACGATTGAAATCTTGAGAATTTACAGCCATCTTTTATATAATTTGTCGTGTTACTTGCAGTTGTTTTTCTTGAAGATCACTTCCACAACCATATCGACCAAACCCCGGTCTGAAGACCTTGATAGAAATAACATATTAGAAGATTTTTAGGGAATTGATGATTGGGACAGTTTGAGATGAGATGTTTAAAATGTTCCCAATATTCATGCAACAATTCTTTGTTTTTCTGTCTTATAGAACAAATAAATAGATCAAAATAATTCACACCGCTCCCTGACAATGGCGTCAAAATTTGATAAAATCCGTCGCAAGGTGCTACAAATTGAAATATCTGCACTACTGTACACCACAAAATTATAACAAAAATGTAGTAGTGAAAGTACTAGTCGATCCCACTAAGAACGGCATTTTCAAATTTTGTGAATTAGTTTTTCAATCTATCAATTTTCCGTAAAATTTGGGGGTGTTTTGTCTTGATGAGAACAAGAATTAAATAAACAATAAAATAAAGTAATGCAGATCAATTGAGAATTTTTCTTGAGATTTAATCGAATTTAACAAAACGTATGGCCTTCGTGATCTTCACTTAGCATGGATTTTAATCATAGACCAATGATTTTCATTTCCTGTTCTATTATGATAGGTGTTTATAATTAGGCTTGAAAAAAAGGGAGTTTCCGATATAATTATTAATTACCATAAAGCATGATATAATCAAACTAATATATTTACTCTATGTCCAAAAGAGAATGTAACACAGACTAAATATATTGCATTATGAATATTTCTCAAACACCTCACAATAATGGCCCAACACAGATTAGCACCAAATCGTGCTCATTTCATGCGATCATAGGTGAACCAAAAAAGAATGATATTAACCTATAAATTTGCTACTAACATCAACCAAAAGAGAATGGTTTGATTGCTTATATATTTCACTAACATGATTAGATGGTCAATCCAACTACAATAGACAAGTAATTGTAGATAATTCCAACACATGAAATGATATCATACATAATGAACATGAAATAACCAAAAACAGAGATCCAGTCTCATAAAATCCATGACTAAGTTACAACCACTATGCCATACTTAGGTTTACGCTAACATCGTTACAAAACAAAATAAACAGTTCATGCCAAACGCATTGAAAGTCATCTTCAATTACAACTAACAAAAGTTAAGTGATACAAAACCTTGGACCAATGAAAGTTGGTCTCAACAAGTGAAGAATAATGATCTCTTCGACGGATGAAGTTGCATAGCGTAGATCTTGTTGCAATCTGTAGAGATCGTCGTCTCAGATTGAAGTGGCGTCTCTAACTCTCTAGAAAGTCCTTGTAAGTTGATGAAGATTTGCTTCTTCTTCTTTTCCCCTCTCTGATATTTTTGACGTACATATGTATAGGAAAAATAAAATATAACAAATTCTTCTAAATATAGAGAAAAATAACACTCGATTTCATAGGGCGCACGGCCCGTAAGTGCTTGGCATGGCCCGTGCCTGATACACACGGCTCGTGCGTCACAACAGAAGCCCGTGCTCAGAGAATTTGTGTTAGCCATTGCTCACGGCCTGTTTCTTGTATGCATGGCCCGTGCTTGCTTCTAAACATGCAAACTTCGATTTTTATCTCCCAACGAGGTACAAACACGTTCCACAAACTTGATAATCAACAGAAAACTATAGAAAATAGCTTCAAACTCTTCACAATCAACTCATCGTCAGAAAACACGTTCAATTCTTCATTGTTGCAATGAAAAAAAGAGATTTTGAAGTATTGACGTCCTTAATAACAAAAGAAATCAAAACAGTATGAAATGACACTAAAACTAACACAAACAAACGATTTTAACTAAGAAAATGATGTCTATTTTCATACTCATCATGGTCTTTATAAGAGCATGAAAGTAACGAGAGTTATGTCTCACAATAATTGCAACATTACCTCATTTGAAAAAAAATTTCTTCAAAAATGTCATAACACCTCTTTTTTTTTTTTTTTTTTTTTACTTTATATCACATCAACTCATTCCAATATCACTTTTCCTCCCATTTTTTTTCTCTCTCCTTATTCTCACACAACCAAATGGGTAGTTTAATCTTTATACACAAAAATCAACACACACATAAATTCTAGTTAAAAAGTCAACCGTTGCGTTTTTTATGGGACGGAAGGAGCACTATTAGAACGTCTATCACACTGATGACATTTTACCTCGTCAAATACACACGAGAGATTTACCGGATGGTGCTATTTAAATGTGTTTGTTACAATTGGTGTAACCAATCTTTATTAATTATCAATCAATCACAAAAAAAATACTTCCAACATTATCCTCCCTTAAAAAAGAAATAAAAGATACAACAATCAATTACAAAAGAAAAATAAAAAATACGTCAACCAATTACAAAAAAATCAATCTATAATCGAAAATACAATTATTCACCTTTTACCCTTTTACCCTCTTTGTCACCGCGACAATTATTCACCACATCAATCCATGGCTGCAGTTGGAGCTAACAGTGCCCAATCAAAAAGTGCACAATCAAACAGTCCACGATCAAATATTACACAATCGGAATCAAACAGTGCCCCAAGACCAACCTAAAGTCTAATTCTCCAACCCCACACAACCCAAGCAATTTGTGCATGCACGATTGGAATCAAGGAGATGATGATGTATCAAACAGTGCACAATAAAATGCGCACTATTCGACATCATGGCCTTATACGCAGATCCAAACTACTATTCCCTAACAAGTCTGTGGCCGTCTTCATCAGATCAGCAAAACCAAACAAACCTTCACATTGTTGATCACAACAAGATCACCCATCCCAATCTTTGCATTTACAGCACCCTGAACCCCTCTCTTGATGCTATTCTCATCCTTCGTCCTATGTGATGAGTCAAGCGATCTCCTTGTAATTCACCATCGCCACCACCTTGAAGTATGAGACTCGCCACACCTGTATCGCCGTCGAGGCTTGTACACCCTCTGAGCATCTCAGACTCTGGTGGTGATAGGGCGACAACGATGGAGAAAGTTTTTGATTGAGAAAAAACGTGGAGAATAAAAAATTATGAACAGACCATAGTTAAAATAGAGAGAAAATTATGAAAGTCATTGATCCAAATCTAATTGAAAGTTATCGAGGAAAGAAATTCTCAAGAGACAGAGATGAAAAAGGCAAGAGAATATCTTAAGAGGATATAATTGGTCATCTTCTTCTTTTTCTACAAAAAAATAAATCTATTGGTAAAAAAATAAATTGTGTAGCACCATTTGATAATTAGAGAAGAAAAAGGGAACCCCTAGGTAATGTACACTTAGAAGAATCATGGTACACATTTAGATCATATTTGGATGGTAGGAATGATTTTGGAAAGGAATGAAATTAACGATTGCTTGAAATGGAAATTGTAATGGAATCACTGATTCCATTCATTTCCTTCTATCTGATTCTTTTTGTTGAAATGGAATGAAATTTTTTGATTATTTATAATCAATTAAATTTAAATTTAATTTTTAAGTAAAATATTGTCCAATAAAATAAATACACTTTTATAAAGTCTGAATTTATTTTTCACATTAGATTTGTTAGATTTTGTTTAGGTGTTTTTTTTTTTTTTTTGAGAAATTCATCTATATTTACCTAATTTGTATTAATAAATAAAAATTTGAACTTATTTTTTTATTTAGCACCTTAACTAAAAAAAAATGAAAAAAATCGATTTCGATCGGTATGGGCGAATTCGGCCTTCGAAGTCCGGAATCAAAATGGGCCTTAGGAATGGAATCTGATTCTGAATGGAAAGGAGGATTCCGTCGGAATAAAGCAACTAAGCATGATTTTATCAATTTCGACGGATTACATCGTACCACTCCATGCTCCATTCATTCATACCAAACATTGCCTCAGAGCTTGACCCACTTGTTCAACGACAATGCCATGTTTGAGGATATTTCATTGATATTGTTTTATGTTGTATGCGTCTATACATGAGGTTGAGTGGAGGTTTGCTTGCTGAACCAATTTTGTCTTGCTGTAACTATCTATATAATGTATAGGGTCATGATTTATAATTGTATCCCTAGCATTGCCGAGTGCGGATATGAACTATAATATCTGAGGATTTTATGAAGTAAATTGCATGTATAAAATAGAAATATACGAATATACGTGTGAAATTGAACGTTCGTATAAAAATTTACAAGCGATGAAAAATAACGTTAATAAAATGTTCATTGTTATGATTATAATTTTAACTCAAGTACGTCAAAATTTTAAAGAATGAATTGATATGATAGAGCGATAATTAAATGGGTAACAATTCAATTATCGATAAGTACTTTTACAAGGTACGAATAAATATTGGTCCTATCATAACCTTACAGGTTTATCAAAAAAGTTTGAGAGATATTTGTTACCAAATGTTACGTAAGGATATAAAATTTATCCCCTAATTTAACCGATAAAATATCCAATTTTATTTTATAAATTGTTCGATTTATTAATTATATTCTATGAAATAGAAAGATTCAATTTTATATTGTAAATTGATTTTAAGTCCACATCTATTCTCCTTTTAAAAAAAATAATTCTTATCAAAAAAAATAACACGAAACAAAATAATTAAAAATAATTACACGGATCACTTCAAAAAAAAAATAAAAATTAACTACACGGATTTAATTTTCCTTTATCCCAAAATTTGGCCCTAATTTGATTTTCAATTCTAGTTTCTCTTAGTACGATCCTTAGAGTTCACTTCTATCCCTAATTCTCTGATTTCCATCCAAGCCAATCACCTTTGTGCGTGATCAATCGAATAGAAGTGCAATCGAAGAGAAGAGAAAAGCGAGGAAAAAGATATTTGTGATCAATTCTCTAAACTTTTTTTCCGAAGTTTATTTTTTAATTCTTTTGATCTGTGTAATTAATTCTTTAAACTTCTTTTTCAAAGGTACTTGTGAACACAAGTTCCAATCCAATCTCTAATGAAGTGATCCGTGTAATTAATTTTAATTTTTTTGTTTTGTTTTATTTTTTTGATAAGAATTATTTTTGTTAAAAGGAGAATAGACTTGAAAATCAAAATCAATTTATAATATAAAATTGAAGCTTTCAATTTTATAGAATATAATTGACAAATCGAATAATTCACAAAATAAAATTAAATATTTTACCTAATTAAACCTCACAACACGAATAACCAATATTTTTCTTCCCAAACCCTCTTTTTCTTCCCCATATCCCTTCACCACCATCTCTCACCCATTTCTCTAACATTTACCATCTCTAATAGGGAGACGAAGCGTAGTCAAGACCTAGGCCACCCAAAGATTTCTTGATTTTTCTTATAGGCAATCATAACTCATTGGATCAGGTCTTAGATAGACATTTGGATGGTGTACTTAGGGCTCTCCATTCTACCCCATGGGTGGATTCGATAATTGGAATTAATATTTTGGGTGTCGGATTGTATATAGTTTGCCTAAGTTTATTGTTTTGAGAATTTTAATTAATGTAATATTTTATTTATAGACATTTGGATGGTGTACGTGAACTCTCCATTCTACCCTATGGGTGGAATTCAAAAGGAGGAATTAATATTTTGGGTGCCAGATCGAGTATAATTTGCCTAAGTTTATTATTTTGAGATTTTTACTTTGTGTAAAATTTCGTTTTGGGTGATGATGTTTGGTGGATGCCTCGTGATTCTACTGTTTGGCACAAACATAATTATAAAAAAAGAGATAAATAATAAACTTCAATTGAAAAGAAAAAGAAAGTTCGTAAAGTATTGTAATTTCTTTTTTAAAAATTTGCCTATTTTCAGTACTTTTGTGTTTCAAGATTTGATTAATGGGAAATCAATCTACTACTATTATCTAACATAACTCTTTTCTCAAGAAAAAAAAATCTACAGTGTAAAGAGACGACGTACAATCATAAACTTCTTTGTCCCAAATAAGAGTTCAGAAAAATTGGAATTTACTAATGAAACTTAAGTTGATATGTCACATTGGACATTATAAGAAAATGTTTAAACTTCGAATATGCAAATTTAGTTCACTTCGATTTCAACCACCGTGAGAAGAAATTGTGGCTTCTTCCTTGATCTCTATCACGATTCGTCATCATCCTTGTCTTCTTCTTTGTTCCACCGCCACCATAGTTAGGCCGCCAGCGGCCACTAGGCGAACATCTCATGCCATGAATGGAGCCTCATTGCCAGCTTCGTGTCTTCCACCGAAATCACCATAAACCTCCACCATGGACAACGAGAGCAACCGAGGATAGTCGAAAACTACCCGTCACAACCAATAGCCGCTTCTCCTACCACGAGACGACGTTGTAGGTGTTGAATATGTCCAACCCATGACTTGGTCCAAGTCTCCTCAAGCTATTCCAAATCTTTAGGTTTGAAAAGGGAAGCCAAAGCAGTAAAGGAGGTACGCACAATAAAAAAAACAAAACACCAAAGCAGTAACACAGACAAAGAGCAAAAGGAAAAAAAAACTGGTTTGCGTAGCTCAAAGAAAACAGTCGGATCAAGGGTCATCCATGGTCGGATCAAGCTGATTTTTGGTGAGCGTGTACAAGACATCCTGTTCTTCGTATTCAATGGTTGGATTGTCGATCGGGGTTCCGCACAGTTGTCAATAGTGTTTCGAACAATAGTAACAATTTTTGGTTATTTCTATCCTTATTCTCTTGGTGGTGTTGTTCTTGCTTGTTGATCTTCACTATGTACATGTGAATCCCGTCATTGTGGGATTAGAGAAGTTATCATCTTATTTATGGTGATATCTAGGTTGTGTACCTAGTGGAACTTGGTTTTGTACCAAAACCGTGATAGTGAAGTGTTTGGGTGGACTCCGAGATCGATCCCGCGGTTTTTACACCCTACATTTTGGGAGGCTTTCCACGTTAAAAGTGCTATGTTAAGCTCATCTTTGATTTATCGGATTGCATATTGTTCTTTGGTTGGTTGGAACATTTCCTCGCAGGTTTAAGCAAATCAGGAAAGTTATCGTCTTTCCCCAACAAGTGGTATTAAAGCATCTGTGATTTGCTTAAACGATGAAATTTAGTACCCAACGGATGGTTAGTTTACATGGAAGAAACTATCATATGTGGAAAGAAAAAATGAAGGATCTCCTTTATGTTAAGCTATGACACTTACCAGTGTTCGGTGATAAAAAGCCGGATGATAAACAGGATGACAAAAGGATCCTAGAGCATAAGGTTGTATGTGATTTCATTCAACAGTTTGTTGATGATAATGCGTTGAATCACATTAATAAGGAGTCAGATGCTAAAAAATTATGGAGCAAGTTGGAGTCTTTATATACAAGGAAAACCGGCAATAATAAAATGTTTCTGATTAAACAGTTCATGGCCTAGAGATACAGGGATGGTCTGTAACGCCACGATAATTTATTGGTAATAATTACGTGACGTCACTGCCGCTACAGATTTAAATCCATAGCAAGGCAAGTTTATAATAGGGTTTACAGTACAGAACACTAGAAAGGCAATTATTACAATCATCCATAACAGTTTGAGACTCGAATATAATACACATTCCATATATTACATATAATACAGAGGGGTTCCTGTCAAAGCAGTCACTCCGAAGTCCCGTCTTCCTCACCCGAGCCTGCACGAAAGACAAACAAGAAAGAAACAAGAAAAACCCGTGAGCAAGATACGCTCAGTAGGCCCGGGGTACAGCCATAGATGGGATGTCTCGTACTATAGCTCTGTTACCTGCCATAGCACGTTTTCACTGCCAGTATATTAAAACCCCTTTCTCCCATTTCATCATTATTTCCTTCAATCACTATTTATTTAAACTTTGATTTATGTTGAATCCATTACTGACACCCACATTGATTGACATTTACTCTTACTGTTAGACTTCACAACTGAAGAAAGGATTAGTTAATTCTCATCTTCCTGTTCTCATACGACCTCAGAAATCTCCGGGGTACCATTTCTCTATCCCAATGCGACTAGGTATAATCGAAAGGGCCTCCGCCCTAACCCATGCGACCATATATCTTGTGGGGTACCATTTCTCTCCCCCGGGCGACCAAGTATAATCGAAAGGGCCTCCGCCCTAACCCATGCGACCATGTATCCTTTGGGGTACCATTTCTCTCCCCCGGGCGACCAAGTATAATCGAAAGGGCCTCCGTTTTAACCCATAAGACCATATATCCTGTGGGGTACCATTTCTCTCCCCCGTGCAACCAAGTATAATCGAAAGGGCCTCCGCCCTAACCCATGCGACCATATATCCTTTGGGGTACCATTTCTCTCCTCCGGGCGACCAAGTATAATCGAAAGGGCCTCCGCCCTAACCCATGCGACCATATATCCAGTGGGGTACCATTTCTCTCCCCCGGGCGACCAAGTATAATCGAAAGGGCCTCCGTCCTAACCCATGCGACCATATATCCTTTGGGGTACCATTTCTCTCCCCTGGGCGACCAAGTATAATCGAAAGGGCCTCCGTCCTAACCCATAAGACTACGATATTCTCATTCCTTATTCGTTAATCATATTAATGTCTACATTGA
>JAOVYX010001362.1:0-12717 GCA_035668315.1 Drosera spatulata | reverse complement strand
CGCCCCGGCTGGTTTCCCGCTCCCTGTGCCACGCTCGCTGAGCTGGCTGAAGGTCCGCCCTGGTAGGTCTTCTGGGGAGCACCAGGGTGTCAGAATCCGCCGGACTTGCCCGCTTTGGCGTCCTCCCGCTTGCGTTTCTTTTCTTAGAAAACTGAATCCTTCTCATTGTAAGACCACTCCAAATTCACAGCCTTGTCATACATTTCCTGATAAGATATAAACGTATGAATCATCAGACTGTTTCTGAGCCTCCAGTTGAGACCCTTCAAAAACTTCCTCTTCTGCTCGGCCTCCGTACTGTAGAACGAAGACACGAACCGCAGCAGTGTTGTAAACCTTGTTGCATACTCAGCAACGCTCATGTTTCCTTGAATCACGAATGTAAACTCATCTCGCATTTCGTCCCTCAAGGACTCTGGATAGAACTTTTCGCGGATCAGCTCTTTGAACTCCTCCCAACCAAAGGTAGGAAGTTCTGCACGCTCTGTGACCGTGCTCCACCAGTTGTTAGCATCCCCCTCGAGGTAGTATACCCCGAAGTGAGCCTTCATATTCTCTGGGCAGGCGATGAGGATGAAAAACTTTTCGAGGTCGCCGATCCAGTTCTCAAGAACAGTTGAATCATCACCTCCAGTATACCGATTTGGGCGGTGTACGTGGAACTGGCGGAGGTACCTCGCCCTGTCGGGCTCAGCAGGTTCAGCTGCTCCTCTCCTTAGCTTGATGAGTTCCTCCATCATCACCACCACAGGATCAGCTGATGGCTGCACCGGGGTTGATTCCCAACAGAAGAGATGCTGATTCTTTCCTGCACCACAGGGTTCCAGGCTTGCGCACAAGCCACCGAGGGATGGTGTGACTCTGATGAGCCCTTGGATTGAGTGGTTGCGTTCACAGTATGAGCCATTGTCCTATACGTTAGACATTTGCACAAAGAACATGTCATTTCAATTTGTTTTTGTTGTCATTGCATTAATTCAACTTCTATGAGCTAATAAAGTTCGGGTTCTACATTAAACATTCATCCTTGAACTAAGCAATAACCTTTACATTAGATTACACACAACGCATAATGAAACATTAATGATGAAACCAATGTCATAAGCATTCACACAAAGCAGTTTCAAAAGAAACATAGAGTTCGAGCGGAATTGAAACACACATTATTACATGGTTCAAAAGATTCACACAGGAATGCACACACGTTATTACATACCCCTTAAGTCTCGTTCTTTACCACGAGGCAAGAATGTCAATAACCTTATTAGCAACAATGTCAAAGTCTATGACCCATTTGTCATTCACAAAATACTTCTTATTCGGTTTCCCGCCAAGTAACAGCTCTGGATAGTGACGATCCCAAAAGCACTCGTCGATCCATTTGGACAACGAGTGGAAAATAGCCTCTACTTGATATATGGGATGACCTATATCATCGTTTATCCTTTTGAGTTCCCAAATGGTCTTCTTAAGTTTGTGGAGATGATCCTCCATACTGGTCCGAAGCCCTATCCTACGAACTCTCCTCGAGATGTGCTTAGGGTTTAGTCCTTGGCTCCTTGTCGACACCATCCTATACAAAATAATTTTTATTTTAGTAAGGTGACCAAACATAGGTAGTAGACCAAAAACTTAAAACATTATGATATAATATCCCATGTAGACTTATCTAGCACATATTTTAGAATATGAACCCTAAATGTTTTCTTTTTATTCTAAACCCAAGCTTTGATACCAACCTATAACGCCCCGATTTTCAAGTCCTTTTCTGAAAACCCCCGTGGCATTACTGCCGTTAGGGTCCCACAAACCTCAATCAGGTAATTCAACTTAACTTAGCACAGAATGAAATTTAAATAATTATACACTTTAGGCATCAGGAATCTAAAAGTCCACAAGTGCACTTATATTATACTCGAGAAATTTTGAGAGTTTGAAAATGAATATATAACGTTACGATTTAAAATAAATCGTGCTTAAAGGTTATATATTTTAATCCAAGAAAATATTTGATTATTTAAATCAAATATGACGATGGGATATTTAGGACAATTAAATGATCATTGCGATGATGAAAATTTCGAACGAATAATGTTACAACGTTATAAACGTTGCGCGTAAGGGCTAGCGATTGTAATCCCATAAATAATGGATTATGACACAGGAGGTCATATTTTCGTATATGGGATAAATCTATCGATGCAAATTAATTATCGATGAATGGATATTTGGAAATTTTGATAAATAATAGATCGAACGAGACGTATCGTGGGACGGAAAGGGATATTTTTCCCATTTACCTAATTCCTCCACTGTCTGTCTCCCGCCTCCATACCTCCACTCCATCAGCCTCCACTACCACCACTCCCACTCACACCATCACTTCCTCACATCACACTGCCTGCACCACCATCGCCATCCAGCTGCCGCCTGCGCCATCATCTTCGACATCATCCAACGCAACAATCATCATCATCTTCTTCATCTCCTCACCATACCTTCGCCGTTATCATTTTCATCACCATCACGACACCACAAGGCGAAGGGCAGCAGCAGGCCGGGAGAAGGATCAACGCCAGCAACTCGGCTAGGGGACATCGACGGATTTGTTCGTGTGATCGTGTGCGTTAAGGATCATCGTTAATCGAGATAACCTCACTCGTTCGAGACACCTCTTTTATTCGATCACAAGCGTTCTTTGCATCCGTGCATGTTTTGGGACATGTTTTGATATATTTGATATGTGAGGAATGGGTTGTATGCATTTTAATGACGATTGAAGGATCCGTGTGCATCGGACGGGAGTTTCTGGATGTTCTGGGCAGCAGAACTGCCGCGGCCTCTACCAAAAATCTGGCAATTTTGGCTGCACAGGGGCGTCGCGCCCGCGACACGCCTGTGACGGCCTTTTGGCCAAGAAATTATCGATTTCGTGCATCGAAGCTTAAACCTGAATGTTTATTTGAGATATATAACCTATACGCATAGAAATATAACATCAAACGTGGATATGCGATCATGTTTGACATGCGGTGGCCATGGGTATTTGGGATCGAAATGAACTATAATCCCTTATAATGTATATACCCTCACAGGAAATAAATGAAAACGACCGCTAAACGATTAATAAAAAGGGAACAGGGAAGTGGAGCATAGTTACACTATCCATGTGAATTAATGAAAAGCAAACTAATAAGAAAAATCGCCTCCTTGAACTGATAAGGACGGCATTGACATCCCTTGTGGATCCATTGGATCGTTGGTCATTTTCCTTGAAATTATTAAGAACGTCGAACATGGTGTCCCTTCTTTAATTCATTGCGATCATCTGTTGCATTCCTTGAATAGCCTTGATGGCTTTGTTTGAGTCATTGCACTCTAGTATAATTCTATGAGTCAATGTCACGGGTGAGAACTAGCTAGGGAGCTATGGGCATCCCCAATCTTCTTTGCATGCACGCAGCGGCTTCTATGCCGTTGTGGCAGGGCCCAGGTTGCTCTCTGTAAGGAGGCCCAAATTATCTCAATGCTGGCAAACGATACCACATTAAATGCGCACAAGAGGCGCAAGGCGACGCACAGAGTAGGCAGGTGCGAATATACAAAATCTATTGGATAACCCGACTGACGATTGACATCTTATCTCTGTACTTTGAGTCGGTTAATCCTTGGAGTTGCCGCTGTTTGAGTCACGTCATGAACCCTAAATAAATACAAAGGAAAGAAATGACTCTTAAAAGCAATACGAAGCCATATAAAGCAATGAGAAGCGATACTGTTTGATATGGCGCCCATATTTTCCTATATATATATATATATAAATGATTTAGGGACTTTCAGCGATCGCCATAACTGTTAGCGGAAATTCTCTATGATTGGATTTATACACATGAGGATGTGGAGCTTCATTAGCTCACGATTATGTTTTTCAATTGTAGGTATTTCCCCAACAGCACCTGAAGGCTCTTAGTGTGAGCTTGCATGCATATAGATGATCTCACATGCTTCAGATATTATAGCTGATCAGACGCCTATTTTGTTTAATGTAATAATCGATCTGCATTGCTTCCGCACCAATGTTGTAACTAAAACAGGTATTCGAGGCTGTAAGCTATGACTGTGACTACTTTATAGTTTCCTTCACATCTATACCCTTAAACCCATTTGGTTTATTGGGCCTTGTCACGGACTGGGTCCGTGATGCATAACGTCCACGTGTCTTCCGGCACGGAAATCCGAGGACGTTACAGGGTGATATCAGAGCAGGATTTTGGGTTAGATATTGAGTGAACACGAAAGATAAATAAATCAAATTTATTGGATTGCATATGCATCGAGTGTGGAGATATTGTTGAGGGTTAGGATGCGAGACTTGGTAACTGCATCCTGTCAAATTGAGGAAATACTTATGTCTACATTGTATTCTCAGCAGGATGGATGCTAATGGTCCTGTACTAGTATTGACTATGCTGTCATACATTCGTCCTATGCCTGGGGTGATGGAGTTGCTACCGATACTGCATTTCGTGGAGCATCACCTCATCCCGACGGTCATTGGGGATAATCCCTTGTTCCGTTATCCCATACTTCAGGCATGCGTCCTACTACAGGTGCTTCCGGATACCGAGTGGTATTTCCGATATCGTGTCGCTTATACCCACCAACTAGTGGATGGCCAGCCAAATAGTCTTTATCGTTGGGAGGGTCAGTGGCACATAACATTCCATATGTTGGTCACTATCCTACGGAGAGATAGGGATAACTTTCTTTCATCTGTTAACACAAATACGGAGGGGGAGAGAGAGCAAGGTCAAGTCTACACACTTGGCGTGAGATCGATAGATTCTGAGGAGCTATACCTGATTCGACCTATCGCGGGTTATGCCCTGAAGAGAAGGAGACTGGTAGATCCCGAAATGGTACCAGGGGATGACCTTGTAGAGGTGCCGATGGCCCCGCCAGTTACCTAGACAGACGCTTCAGCAGCTGGGCTCTTGACAGCTCTCTCAACAGCACCCTTGATAGTACCCACTATAGTGGCATATCCTATACCAGCACCAATGACAGTGCCAGAGCCACAGCTTGTATCGATAGCAGAGGCTGAGATGGGGGCAGTAGGGGATGTAGCACCAGTGGCAGAGTCAGAGGCACAGGCCAATCCAGAGTCAGACATGCAGGCCGATCCAGAGGAAGATCCCGAGGAGGATCCAGAGGAAGATCCCGAGGAGGATCCCGAAGAGGAGGAAGAACTTGAGGAGGTTCCCGAGGACGACCCTGAGGAGGAAGTTCCCGAAGAGGAGGTTCCTATTATTGAGGTCCTTGGAGAAGGGAAAGATGACGACCAGCTTGATTGGGGTTGGAATGATAATGAGGTTTGGAATGATGCTGAACCTCCGATTAGCCGAGAGGTGACTCCCAGTGTCATGGTTGAGCTTTTTTTACCTATAGTGTCGGACTCAGACTCAGATGCAGACTCAGCCCCAACCCCAGCTTAGGACTTAGGTACGGATGGAGATACGGACTTCGACCCCGACTCTGCTCACGATCTCGACTCGGACTACCTTCCCGAGTCTGACGTTGACTCTGACTAGGATCAACTCCTGGGTTATTCTAGTAATTGTAAAATACCTATATCTGAATGTTCAAATAAGCAGCTCATAGGACACTATTGTAGCATTTGGGTTAGAATAGTAAACCTATGAGGAGTTGCTTTTGGGTTTTACTAGTAGACTCGGTGAAAAGACTGTCTAATTTCTGGGGTTGAATACAATCCTTCACATCTCTTTTGGTATAGCCTGAAAAGGGCGTCTTTTTGTGGTGAATGAATGGAGTGAAACCTCTGAATGCAAACTTCTTAGTTCGACATGCACATACTCTCACCTATTAATGGTTATGAATGTCAATGATTGTTATATAGTCATGACGCAAGAAGCAGTAAATATGTCCCAAGATGGGGCCGCGAATGAGTCGTATGAGGCTGGGAGCATGTCATCTCTTGACCTGAACATACCCCTACAGGGGGAAACTAATAGTAACATTGTGCAAGATCAATCAGCCCCTAGCACCCTTGAGCAATTGGTAGGGGAACTGATCAGAGAAAGGAGGAGGGATAACCCCTCCGAACCAAATGATGGCGATCACTATTCCCGTCGTATCCTGACCTACAACCCTCCTCGATTCTTCGGCACGGGCGATCCTGCACTATTGAAAGATTGGATCCGTGAAATGCAAAAGCTGTTTGATTTGAAACAGTGTGTTGACCAGTGAAAGATACACTGTGTCGTCTACTACATAAAGGGAGAGGCCGATGTCTGGTGGCGCACAGGGGAAGAACGTGCCCAGGCACCAGGGTTTAATTGCCTAGAGTTCACTGAGCTCGTCAGAAGTTGGTTTTACCCAAATTCCTTGAGAGATCAGAAGGAAAAGGAGTTTAAGAAGCTTCTGCAATGGGACATGACCGTCTACGAATATGCAGCAGAGTTCACTAACCTGTTGCATTTTCAACCGCCACACTGCCATTTGGATAGGGAAAAACAGAAGCAATTCACTGAAGGACTCAATTGGAGGATCAGGGACAAGGTAACAGGATAGAAACACGCCTGTTATCAAGACCTGTATGACTGCGCTGCCAGTAGTGAACGGTACTTCAATGCCAAGGATGAGCATTTTGGTCGTTCGAAAAGGAAGAGGGATGATCGACGATCGAGCGGGGGCCCATCGCATGGGGGCGCTAGTAGTTCGAACCACTAAATGGTTCCTTACAACAACTCGTTGCCAAGAAATCGAGCAAGGGTGGAAGGTTTGGCAATCAACGCGGACAGTCCCAAGGCTTACGGACAGGTTCAGGTGGATTTCAACAGTTCAGAGTTGGTACTCAGGGTAGGTCTACTACCAATATCAAATGCTTTCAGTATGGAAGGATAGGACATATGGCGAAGGATTGTCGGGCTGGTCCATGCCACAATTGTGGAGAGCGCGGTCACATCAGTAGGGACTACATAAGGAGGAATGATAATCAGAGGAACCCCAGTCAGAGAAATAATAATCAGAGGAGTGACAATCAGGGGAACTACACTGAGAGGTCGGTCGCTGTTGCACGCCCTCAGGTACCGATGAATAGGGCAGAAATGTCCTAACAATAGCCACCCAATAACCGAGTTTTCATGATGAATCCTCAGGAGGCCCAACAAAGTAGAGCTATCGTGACCGGTAATCTCAAACTCTTTTCAAACAATATCTATACTTTGTTTGATTCGGGTGCAACACAATCCTTAATTTCTAAGTCATTCCTGGACAAGAATAACATAGTACCAACAGAAATACAACGGGGTATTCATATTGGGTTACCAACGGGGGAGATTGTCGTGTGCGATCACGTTATTGCCCATGCCCCTATTGTCATAGGGGGGAGGAATGCCCAACCGATCTCATTGTTTTTGACCTCCATGACTTTGATGTCATTTTGGGAATGAATTGGTTGGAAGGGCATAAAGCGGTCATCGATTGTAAGAAGAAGATAAAAACGTGTGGGAGTCCTAAGGGAGGAAAGATTAGATATCACGGAGAGGGTTCAAAAGCAGAACTACAGTTGGTATCGGCTCTTGTAGCACGAAAACTGTTAAGAAAGGGATATCACGGTTATCTCTATAGTTTGGAAAATTTAACTGATAGGAAGATAAATCTCTCTGATATCCCAATAGCACGAGATTTCACTGACGTAATTTCGGATGAGATTCCCGGGATGCCATCGATCTCGTGCTAGGTGCAGCGCCAATATCTAAGGCTCCATATAGAATGGCACCTGCGGAGTTGAAGAAATTAAAATTTTGTTTTTTAAACTCTTTGTATTATCCTTCCATTACTACCCTTTTATCCACTCCCATTCATAGCCGACAATATTTACTTCCCTATTTTTCATCTACCTCTTGCCATTTTCAATTTGATTTGATTTCTTACTTAATTTTAGCAAAACAAAATTATCAATCATCAATCATCAACCTCAACCTCGTCTACCCCACTTAGCCACTTCTACACCATCTCTACCACGATCACATTAAGCCTTATCGTTCCAGCCGCACCTCCCAACCCCACCCACGCATAACAATCACACCATGCATTCCTTCCTTTCCCATGATATCTTTGGATAGCTTGGACTGCTTTGGATAGCTTCACACCATGAGTGAACTGGAAGAGCTTCTTCAAAAGAGATACATCCACCCTAGTATGTCCCCATGGGGTGCACCGTTCTTATTTGTTAAGAAAAAGGACGGGAGTATGAAACTCTGCATCGACTACCGTGAGCTGAACAAGCTTACCATCAAGAACCGATATCCCCTGCCACAGATTGACGATCTCTTCGATCAACTACAGGGGGCAACGATGTACTCAAAGATAGACCTTCGTTTCGGGTATCACCAACTACGTGTCCGACCCGACGATGTGTCAAAGACCGCATTTCGTACTCGCTACGGGTATTACGAATTCCTAGTGATGTCGTTTGGGCTTACTAATGCCCCAACAGTCTTTATGGACATGATGAACCGAGTCTTTACACCATACATTGATCGGTTTGTTGTGGTATTCATCGATGACATCTTGGTATACTCCAAGACACAACAAGATCACGAGGAACACCTTCAAACTATTCTTGAGACCCTGCGATTTCACCAGTTGTATACCAAACTCAAGAAGTGCGAGTTTTGATTGCAAGAAGTGGCGTTCCTAGGGCATGTAATTTCTGGAGAAGGAATAAGGGTAGATCCAAGGAAGATCGAGTTAGTGATTAATTGGACTAGGCCAACAAATGCCACAGAAGTAAGAAGTTTTCTTGGATTGGCTGGATACTATCGCAGATTTGTTGAAGATTTCTCCAAGATCGCCATGCCTTTAACCAACTTGACACGGAAATCTCTTAAGTTCCTATGGAGTGATAAGTGTGAGGGTGCATTCGTGGAACTTAAGAAGCGCCTCACGTCAGCACCAGTACTCACCCTTCCTTCTAGCGAGGAAGGATTCTGTATTTACAGTGATGCATCTGTTCAAGGTCTTGGGTGCGTACTTATGCAATATGGCAAGGTGATTGAATATGCTTCAAGACAATTGAAACCGTATGAGCGTAACTATCCTGCTCACGACTTGGAATTGCTAGCAGTGGTTTTTGTCCTGAAAATCTAGAGACACTATTTGTATGGAATTTCCTGCCAGGTCTTCACAGACCACAAAAGCTTGAAGTACATTTTCACTCAGAAGGAGTTGAATATGTGTAAGAGGAGATGGTTGGAACTTCTAAAAGATTACGATCTGGACATCCAGTATCATCCTGGAAAGGCGAACGTAGTAGCTGACGCCTTGAGTCGAAAGGGTAGAAAGGCAGAAGGCACTTTACATTTGCTGAGAATCACCGAGGTTGAGTTGATTGATGACTTCTGCAAATTGTGTATAGAGATCCATCCGGCATCAAGTGACAATATACTTGCGAATCTGCAAGAGCAACCTACTCTTCAGGAAGAGATATTACAAGCCCAAGAGACAAACGAGCAAATGAGGAAGTTTAGGGAAGGAGCCCTACAAGGAAAAACAAATGGTTTTACGATTCACGAGGATGGCACCTTGAGGTTTCGGGAACGGCTTTGTGTGCCAAATGATGATGCTTTGAAGACAAAGATCGTGGAAGAGGCTCATCAAACCCCTTATTCTGTTCACCCAGGAGGCAATAAGATGTATCAAGATTTACGACAACGCTTCTGGTGGGTGAACATGAAAAGGGAAGTTGCGAAGCTTATGGCAAAATGTATTACTTGTCAGCAAGTTAAGATTGAGCATCAACGACCCGGAGGTTTACTACAACCTCTGGAAATTCCCACATGGAAATGGGATTCAATCTCGATGGACTTCATAGTAGGTCTTCCAATAACGACAAAAGGGATGAACTCTATATGGGTGATTGTGGACCGATTGACTAACTCAGTATATTTTCTGCCAATCAAAAACACTTGGAGTGTTGACCGTCTAATGGAAGAATATGTAAGGGAAATAGTTAGACTACATGGAAATATATGTCAGATCCAAGCCATGTCATTCAACACGAGCCGATTATCCTGGAAGAGAATCTGACATACGAGGAGCAACCTCAGGAGATCTTTGATCATCGTGAGAAAATCCTCAAGAACCGTAGTATTTCACTGGTGAAAGTCCTCTGGGCTTACCACCTGATCTCGGAGGCAACTTGGGAGGAGGAGGAAACAATGCGGAAGCAATACCCGCGTCTATTTCCCAGTAAACCATCACTTCCCTTTATACAAATTAGTTTCGGGGACGAAACTTCCTAAAAGTTAGGGATGATGTAATACTCGAGAAATTTTGGTAGTTTTAAAATGAATATATAATGTTATAATTTTAAAATAAATCGTGCTTAAAGGTTATATATTTAAATCCAAGAAAATATTTGATTATTTAAATCAAATATGACGATGGGATATTTAGGATAATTAAATGATCGCTGCGACGATGAACATTTCGAACGAATAACGTTACAACGTTATAACGTTATAAACGTTGCGCGTAAGGGCTAGCGATTGTAATCCCATACATAATGGATTATGACCCGGGAGGTTATATTTTCATATATGGGATAAATCTATCGATGCAAATACATTATCGATGAATTGATATTACGAAATTTGGATAAATAATAGACTGAACGAGACGTATCGTGGAACGGAACGGGATATTTTTTCCATTCACCTAATTCCACCACTGTCTGTCTCCCACCTCCACACCTTCACTCCATCAGCCTTCACTACCACCACCCCCACTCACACCATCACTTCCTCACATCACACTGCCTGCACCATCATCGCCAGCCAGCTGTCGCCTGCGCCATCATCTTCGGCATCATCCAATGCAACAATCATCATCCTCTTCTTCATCTCCTCACCATACCTTTACCGTTATCATTTTCATCACCATCACGACGGCACAAGGCGAAGGGCAGCAGCAGGCCGGGAGAAGGATCAACGCCAGCAGCTCGGCTAGGGGACATCGACGGATTTGTTAGTGTGATCGTGTGCGTTAAGGATCATCATTAATCGAGGTAACCTCACTCGTCCGAGACACCTCTTTTATTCGATCACACGCGTTCTTTGCATCCGTGCATGTTTTGGGACATGTTTTGATGTGTTTCATGTGTGAGGAATGGGTTGTATGCATTTTAATGACGATTGAAGGACTCGTGTGCATCGGACGGGAGTTTCTACACGTTCTGGGCAGCAGAACAGTTGCGGCCGTGACCATCCTGGGTCGTGTCCGCGATGAACATCCCCCATCCTCTTTGCATGCATGCAGCGGTTTCTACGTCGTTGTGGTAGGACCACGGGTTGCTCTCTACAGGGAGGTCCAAATTATCTCAATGCTGGCAAACGATACCACATTGAATGCGCACAAGAGGTGCAAGACGACGCACAGAGTAGGCAGGTGCGAATATACAAAATCTATTGGGTAACCCGGCTGACGATTGACATCTTATCTCTATACTCCAAGTCGGTCATATCCTTGAAGTCATCACTTTTGAGTCAAGTCATGAACCCTAAATCAATGCAAAGGAAAGAAATGACTCTTAAAAGCTATACGAAGCCATATAAAGCAATGTGAAACGATGCTTCCTATATATATAAAAATATTTTAAGGACTTTCGCGGTCGTCATAGCCGTTAGCGGAAGTTCCCTGTAATTGGGATTCATACACCTGAGGTTGCTAAGCTTCATTAGCTCACGGTTATGTTTTTCAATTGCAGGTATGCCCCCAACAGCACCTGAAGGCTCTTAATGTGAGCTTTCCTGCATATATATGATCTCACATGCTTCGAATATTGTAGCAGATCAGACGTCAATTTTGTTTAATGTAATAATCGATCTGCATTGCTTCCACACCAATGTTGTAACTAAAACAGGTATTCGAAGTTGTAAGCTATGACTGCGACTACTGTTTATAGTTTCCTTGTGACTACTGTTTATAGTTTCCTTCACATCTATACCCCTAAACCCATTTGGTTTATTTGACCTTGTCATGCATAACATCCCCGTGTCTTCCGACACGAAAATCCAAGGCGTTACAACTTATTTGTTTCACATTTGACAACAGAAACTCAGTAATTAAGCCCTAAATATCAATATTACATTATAAATTAGATCTTAATCAATATTCCTTCTCATTTCTTGCACCTGAAAAGTAAGAAAAAAAAATAGAGAAACAAGAGAAAAGCAATGCCCTCAGCTATACGAGCTCAGTAACGTGTCGGCCCCCTCTTCAGGGGAAGCACAAAAAGGAAAGAAAGAGAGAACAATCTGTCCTGAAACCACAACAATATCTGTCATACAATTAACATACATGTCAGACCATAGATACCCTCTTGTTAACACTATGACCTTGGCTAAACATGTAAATCCATAGTTTCTTCTAGAAGCTTAAAATCCGGGGTCACTCGAAACAGGGAATCAACCTGTAACGACACCCAAGGGTCTCCTACAGAGAGATACCCCACAACCTGACAACCTCACAGGGTTGTCTACATGTATAAGATGATTAGTCATAACTACTCATCCCTGTACAGTTTAACATGACATCTTCACCAAGTCACAGTGTGACAACTCAGTAGGATTAACAAACTCGGAGGTTAATCTCATCTCTCATGAATTCATTCCTATTTTGCATGTTCATCTT
>JAOVYX010001361.1:0-12720 GCA_035668315.1 Drosera spatulata | reverse complement strand
TGAACAGAAAAATGGAAGTCTCGGATCAGTGGGAGAAAACCCTGATAATGTTTCATTGGATGAAGTTCGAATGGATGCTGATGCATCACAAGTGGCGAACTTGGAAAAGAAGACTGAAGCGGACATCATGCATCCATCAAAGGGGCAAATGGGTTCTGATAGCAAAACTGGTAAGCTGTCTCTCAGCATTCGCACTTTGCAATCTGGTGTTGACAATGGAGATTCACGTATATCTATGAGCAAAGAGATCCGAAAGATCTCTTTGGTACCAACCATGGAAGAATCTACTCTCAGTGAACCGGACCAAATATCTCTCGAAAGCACGGAATCCAATGGTCATTGCGATGATGAGAAACAAGACCCGGTAGAGGTGGATGAGTTGGTGCAAGCAGCTGCTGAGACAATTCTCTGCATGTCTAAAAACCATGTTGGTAGTATCAAATCAAAGCAGCTGCAAGGAAACGCTACTCTGCTGAAGTATCCAGCCGACTCTTATGAGTTGCTCGTGTTGAATCAAAAAGAAAGCGCACATGAGGATTATGAAGTGACATCAAGGACAGTGGAGGTAACTGAGCCAGAGACGAAGTCTTCACGCCACAAGCTGAAGAGGGGAACCAGGATGAGGGATTTCCAGAAGGATATACTGCCTTCTCTCTGGTCGTTGTTGAAGCATGAAATTTACGAAGATGTTAGCATCATGGAGAACGCCATTAGATCGCGAGAATACAAGAAGATGAGGTCGAAGAGGGGCGAGCATAAGAACACCTGGTGCACGTCCGTGAGGAGCAGAAGATCAAGAACAAATTATAGGAGAAGATACTATGCTTGAATCTGAATTATAGGTCAGTTATAAGCAGTATGTTGAAAAGTCTATCTCGTTTAACATCTTAGGGCAATTATCTATAGGTGTTGCTGACTGGAGATCATTTACCGTGTCTTTCTAGTTTATGTTTAGCCGTCCAGTCCATTTTCAGGATCCTTGAGTCGTTATGTCAATTGTAGCAACCTTCTTATCCGTCACCAATAGAAATATAGAGAGAACTTTTGGGTTTTAATGTAGTGTGGTTCAATTTGCATTGAAAATGGTACTATCTTGTCCTGATTTTCGTTATCATCTTTCGAATGCATATTGTTTAAGTTTTTTTTGTCAAGTGAACTAGCCTTAAAATGGTAAATCACATAAAAGACCATGGCTCATATATATTTTATGATATGTATACATGGAAGGTCCATTGATGCACCTTCATGCGCAAAAGTTACAAGGCATAGAGCGTACCACTCTAGCTATAATTTGGCTGCTAGCTACTGATGCTTGTAGCTGCACAGCACTGCTGGTAGTGTTCTAAGTTAAATGCTAGCTAGTTGTACAAAACTATAGTCTATAGTTGAAACCTTATGATTCATAATATGGAGCCGAATGGATGGTTACAAGCATTATAAGTATGCCACAGGTGACCGCGTTTTGTGGCTGTTATGCTGCAACAAAGTAGTCAAAATTTCAATCCTATGAGAGATTGAGCAAAATCCGAGTGTATACTGTGTGTATTTCATATGATGATTATTACCTATAGCTACTCTCTTAGCTAGCATATAATCGTATCGTGACCGTCTCTAGAGAACATATGTTGGACTATTACTAAGTGTATACTACTAGTGTTACTATGATGCTAAACAAGAGATGTGTGTCACGGTCACTATGACAAAGATACTGATCCGGTCTGTATCTCACCATCATTAAGATGATTGAACCTTTAAATTAGACGGTGCAATTATAAGTTAAGCATAATATCGATTGGATGTATGTCGTGCTTAGTAAGAGGAAAAGTAAGAACCTAGCTAGAGGTTATATTTTTTTTTTTTATGACGAGAATGTCCGGATCAACTCACGCACATTTCAATTAATCCACCGAACACTGATAAGACGTCCCTCATCAATATAGGATAAAATTTTGACCCAAGTCATGTCCCAGCTGGTGGTTACTCTTCATGTTCAATATATGCCATACTGCAGGGAGAAGAGTGAGCCCAACATGTGATGAATGTGACGAGTTAGGTACTTATATAATTATATATAGTGTCGTGATCCCGGCATGCAGCCAATGAGACTATGCAGACGACTGTGACATGTACTTGTATCATTATCACACATACTACTGAGTATAGAATCAGATTTGTGCCACTCTGGATCCGGGCCACCTCGACGAACCGTTTTACTAGTACAAAATATGGTTGGCTTGATACTTTCTTTGTTGCTTCTGATTCCTCCGGAAGGTGCACTCAATCTCAGAATCGTAAGGTTCAAGATCACCGTGTGGCAACCGGCTCATACACCGAGGAGGAAATAACAAGCCAAACAAGGCAAGAACTCAGCAACCAATGAGTATACAAAAGCCTATGTATATAAATAACAAGAAAAGAAAAAGTTTGAACGCAAAAGAACTAATTACGTCGATAGTAGAAACTGAGTTTCCCGACAACGACGTAAAAAAACTTGTTAAACGTTTAGTAAATCGCAAATACACAAATGCACGTGTCGCTTGAAAAATTATAAAGTGGAGAATAAGAGTATCGTCACACGAGAAACTTGACCTCTAACGATCAACGTGTGTAGTTCTAATGGGACAAACGATGATGGTCGAGTGAGGTTTTAATCTAACGTAATGAAAGACATCTGAATGTACACTAATACGCTAACCTAAAACAATAAGTGGTATGGATGTGAAGTTAGTATTGTGATCTCGTTATCCTAGTGTATGGTCATTTCGTCCACTTTAATCTATTTGTTCTTTTAGTGAATTGATTGTTAGTCAAGATTCCCTAAGCTATACTCTAGTCCCTCTCAAGATTTAGAGTAAATCTTATCAGACGTCACCTCAACGCATCTCTACAAGAGGTTAACACAACTAGCAAGTCATGCGTACGATGGTTTCCCTTAGATGACTACGAGAGTCATACAATCGGTCTCTCGACCTTACGCTCAACTCAAGATGAAGGCTCAGTTGGTCTCATCTATGTCTAACTTCTCGAAATCGAAGTAATCTATAAGATCAGCGCCTGGTGATTAATCAAGCAAGACATTATGTTCAACAATCAACACAAAACCATAAACAACGAGCGAACGATTAAATCAAAGCATGCATGAAAATGTTCATAACACTATTTAAATTACATCATGATCCTAATCGAGGGTTTAACTCATGATTCGCTTTATAAGACAAATCATCAAACACTTGGTGATCATACAAACCATCGTCTAATTCAATTCAATATAAAAGAGAAAATGAAACCAAGGACAATCTCGAAACACTCTCGTGATTAATCCTGTCTACGATCTTCAATCTCTTGGTCCCCATTTGATTTGATGAGGTTTGAAGGCTTGATAAACCTCAGAGATTTACTCCCAAATCCTTGATTGAATGGTGGAATAATTGATCATCCTAAATTGGAAAACAAATGAGCTTTTTATATTTAGGAAAATCACCAACTTGCGCCCCGACTTGAGGAAAGTACATTGGAAGCCATGCCAGGGCGTCAAAATCCCTATTTGGAAGCTGGCTTGGGCATCACATCGTGCCAGGGTGAAAGATGTCGTGAAAGGGCGTTGGGCCCCTAAATCCCTGTCCCGGGAATGTGTTGGAGAGAACTTCGCACCTTGGCGTCGAGTCAGGCTTCCAACTCCACGCCCGGGCGTTGGGCTAGGCTGCTTCGTACCCTATCATTGTTTCGGCTCTAACTTTACGCTCCAGACTCCGTTTTCCTTTGTTTTCAATACGTTACTATCGTCTTTTCTTCCACTATGCTTTCCTAGCAGAAACAAACATTAAAAGATATCACAAAGCTCAAGCGAAAGCATTTTAATCCAAACTCATGTAGAATATATATTTCAAATGAAGATACAAACAAGTATAAATCATGCATATTTTACTCTAAACAACCCCCCTCAAGCTTGAATTATTGATTGTTCTCAAGCAATAATGATGAGATGAGACAAACAAGATCATCGAAACATGCCAAAATCTAACAATCACAACCGTCAAGTGTCATAACTCGAGATGTTAACAAACCAACTCATCGCCCCTGCGATGCAATTGTATGATCCCATCCTAATGTCACCACGCCATTTCCAAGACTAGGAATCACTCACCATCCCACACGATCATGAGGATCATAACGACAGTCACTCATAAACACGAAACGAAAGGGTTTCAACTCATGTTGCATCTAAGCATTGTGCTTTGGGACAAAGCCATGAAATGTACAACCAAGTATGACAAACACTCACAAGTCACCCCTTTTATTTAGGGTTTATGAATTTTTTTTCCGAAGCATGAAACTTTACATTACAAACTTTTGCAAACTTTACATTGCAATCAAACAAGCTTTCAATCATTGCATATTTTATGCCATTTATATTTCAAGCATGCCCTTCCTCTTTATACACTTTAGAGTTTCTACCCTATTTCCTAACCATTCTTGACTCAAGCATAAGGCAAGAGCTTGAGCGGATTCTTTTGTGATTAAATCAAGTAAACACACTCCAACTAAACATGTAAAGCATACTCGTCATCCAAGCACATATGAGAGTCAAACAATGAATAGGAGAATCATAATGTTGGTGACAAAGAAGAGGTTTCAGTCTATGGTGACAAAGAAGGGGTCATATGATTTCCAATGCACGCATCACATTGCTTCAACTCGAGTGCAAGCAAGTCATCACAAACATGCTATCCGCATTATAAGAATTTAGTCCAACCGCTCATCTTACAATCCCATGTTTTAATCCCTATCCCCATATGCCTTGCTAAAAAAGTCAAACATGATAATATTTTGGATGTGCTCCGCCATGAAATCGGAGAGGTTGTCATCTTAGGGTAGTAGGTTTCTCTAATATGGCACTTTCTTGTTCATTATTCAAGTTTAAACATGTTTTGACATTCCCACAAGTTCACGTCTCATCCACATAGCTTTATCGACAAACCATCTCAAGCTTTCACTCATCAAAGATCTCTCAACACATCACCATAAACTCAAAACAACACAAACCATGACATGACAAAGAGACAACACAACCTAAACCTAGACTCGACATGTAACGCCCCCGGATTTTCGGACCGGATGACACGTGGACGTTATGCCGTCACGGACCCAGTCCGTGACAAGACCAAACAAACCGAATGGGTTTAGGGGTATAGATGTTAAGAAAACTATAAATAGTAGCCACTGTCATAGCTTACAATTTCAAATACCTGTTTTAATTACAGCATTGGAGTAGAAGCAATGCAGATCGATTATTACATTAAATAATATAGACATCTGATCTGCCATAATATTCGAAGTACTTGGATTCATCTAAATGCATGCAAGCTCACACTAAGAGCCTTCAGGTGCTGTTGGGGACATACCTGCAATTGAAAAACATAACCGTGAGCTAATGAAACTCAGCAACATCAGGTGTATGAATCTCAATTACAGAGAATTTCCGTTAACGGCTATGGGAACCGTCGAAAGTCCCTAAAATATTTTTATATATAGAAAAATATGGGTGCAATATCAAATAACATCGTTTTACATTACTTTATATGACTTCGCATCGGTTTTAAGAGTTATTCCTTTCTTTTTATTTATTTAGGGTTCATGACTTGACTCAAAAGCGGCACCTCCAAGGATATGATCGACTCAGAGTATAGAGATGAAATGTCAATCGTCAGCCGGGCTACCCAGTAGATTATGTTTTTGCACCTGCCTACTCTGTGCGTCGCCTTGTACCTCTGTACGCATTCAATGAGGTATCGTATGTCGGTATTGAGATAATTTAGGCCTCCCTGCAGAGAGCAACCCGTGGTCCCGCCATAACGGCGTAGAAGCAGCTGCATGTATTCAAAGAGGATGGGGGATGCCCATCGCTCCCTAGTTAGTTCTCACCCGTGACGATGACTCAGAAGATAACACTGGAGTGTAATGACTCAAACCCAAGCCACCAAGGCTACTCAAGACATGCAACAGATGATCGTAATGGATCAAAGAAAGGACACCATGCTCGACCTTCTCAATAATTCCAAGAAAAACGACCAACAGTCCAACGGATCCAGAAGAGACGTCAATGTTAACCTTATCAGTTCAGAGATGCAATATTTCTTATTCGTTCGTTTTTTCGTTAGTTCACACAGATAGTGTAATTATGCTTCACATCGTTTTCTTTTCATTCATCGTTTACTGGTCGTTTTTATTTATTTTCCGAGTATATATAGTATAATGGTGTGTATTCTAGTTCACTTCAACCTCAAATACCCCACCACATGTCAAATATTATCGTATATGCACGTTTGATGTTATATTTCTTTACGTAAGGGTTAAATATCTCAAACACGCATTTAGATTTAAGATTCGATGTACGAAATCGATGATTTTCTGGTCCAGGTCGTCGCGGCCGTGACTGACCCTATCGCGGTCGCGACCGGTTGGAGCCGCAACTCAAGATGGTCGCGGATGTGATCCCATGGCGGACGCGACGGGGTTGTCCGGCCAAAATATCAGATTTTCTCCATTGCCATAAAAGAGAGCGAGAGATCTCATTCTCAAAAGTTTCATATCTTCCTCTCAATTAATGTTCTCTATTCTGTCCATGAGAGAGCTGCTGCAGTGACCATTGAGTGAGCCCCTCTTTTCATTTCTTTCAATTTTCTAAACCCTCTCCTTTTCCTTTATAAACCTCACCAGATTCTCTTCTCCCCATAAAAACTCATAACCAAAACCCAACAATGTCAGTTTCAGTTTCAGCATCCGGTGGTGAAGATGACCCGCGTATTGTGACCATCAAGGAGAAGATTAGGGTCGTACCCGATTTCCCCAAGTCAGGTTCTTGAATGCCCATTTGTGTTTCTGGTTCCTATATGTTGAAATCGTGCGTCTCTGTGTTGTTCGCAATAGGGTCAAAACTGGGCATATCTTGTCTTTCCTGACTTTGTCTGGGACAGGATACATGGGCGGTTGTTGTTTTTTATGTTGGTGTCAAAATTAGATCTTTTTTTTCTTTTCTTTTCTTTTCTTTTTTTTTTGGTTTTGAGGGGTGGAATTTAAATGGGTTTGTGTTTGATTGTTGTTGGTTTGATGGAAATAGTGGAGTTTGTGGTGAATCTTTTGGTGGGTGTTATTAGATTTTACAGGTATAATGTTTCAGGATATCACAACACTGTTGCTTGATCCCGTTGCTTTCAAGAACACTATTGATTTGTTTGTTGATCGTTACAAAGATAGAAACATTGCTGTTGTGGCTGGTGAGTTTGCTTCAAAACCTGTACTTTTTTGGCCTCTTTGATTTCAATTTTTCTTTTTTGGCTGCTTGTGAGGTTAGTACTCGTTCTTCTGTTTAAATGGGAAAAAATTATGCACATGATTGGCACAAAGCATATAACATGGTTGGATTTGGGGCCAATGACAAAGGACCCTATGATATTTGAAAATAGGTTGATGACTCCTTTCAATGTTAAGTACAAAAGTTTGGAAAAAAAATTATGCTCAAATTAGTGATTTTGTTCTAAAATATTGATAGAGTTTTCTACCATTCTCAAATGTTTTGAGGGTTTTTATACTATTGTCCCAAAAGATCGTGGTGGTGTTGGAGGAATGTATGTTATGGTGTTTACTTGGATATATTTGTGTCCTAATGAGATAAGTGTTGAGATGAACGTTAACTCACCATTTGTTTTGTGAATGGTTAGAATGATTCTGTTACTCTCAGAAATCTACTGGTTCTTTATTCTCTCTGTTTCTTCAGTTTACTCATTCTTGTTTTGTCCTGATTCTCACATGTGTTGGTTTGTTTAAATGGGGAGATATGAACATGAATTGCACAATGGCATACAAGCACATTGGGTTTCCGGCCATTGGCATAGATCCTCTGATCTTTTGAAGATCTTTGAAAACAGATTGATTTCTTCTTCAACATTTTTGTACACATTTTTTTGAAGAACGTTTAAGCTCAGATTAATGATTATCTTATAAAGATGTAGTATACGTAAATTTTTGGGGTTTTATGTTATCGTCCCCAAAGTTTCAGGTTGGTGAATAAGGAATGTATGTTGTGTTGTGTTGTTTGTTTGGATTTATTCGTGTCCTAATGGGGCCGATTGATGAGATGAGAGAACATTGACAAACTTTGTGTTGTGTGAATGATTAGCATGATTCCATATTCTTTTTAAAAAAACTCCCCTGTTTCTCCCCTTTCCTTATGTTGATTTCTCTAAATTACTCTTATGTCTTGGTGCTCAGATGGAAGCGTGATAACTGATACTCCATTATACAATGTAGATCAATGAGGTGAAGCTATTTTGTCAAAAGTATTTGCATGCAAGTTGTTTGGCTGCCCCTTTTATTTTAACTAAGTGGCCACAAAGTCATCCTTTTCCTTTAAAAAAATATTGATCTAATGTCGAAGTGTTGGGATCAACAAATTGAGAATAGACGGCCGGAAAACACAACACAAGTTTTACAAAAGTTTGTGGCTTAGCTTAGGAGGATTCAGTTCACGAGCATTCATATACACTAAAATTTTTTCTTAATTTTTTACTATTCAATATTTCACATTACATTCCATTACATCATATTTTACATATAAAAATTACATCATGTTACAATAATATCCTTTATTTACAGATTTATTATACATTATTTCTCATTTTATAGTTTCTGTACACATTTCAACACATTTTTTTAATATCACATCATTATTTTTCTCACACATACTCTATTTTTTCATTTTTTTTACATACTCTACAATAAAATATGTAATGTGTCGATGATTAATAGAGTATCTAATATGAATGCTCCAGGATTTTTCTAGGCTCCATGGTAGGATGTTGGCATGCCTGAAGCGACTAGATTTGACACAGAAAGTGATAGGATTTGGACGAGTGCCAGACAAGGGAGCCTAACACCCAAACTATACCGTATTAGCATAAGTACGTGCATTAGGCACATTTTCAACCAATATACACATCGTCACGATCGAAGCATTATGTTTCCTTGTACTACGAAAAGAGCCACTAGAACATACCTTTAACAATAACCAGCTCGAGGAAATGGTGGGCCCAAACTTTATGAGAAAAAAAAAATGTTGGATTTCCATTGATAAAATGGTGGAGCATTCTTTAGTTTCTAGTTGTCTTTGCTATCTTTAATTGCTTTTGGAGACAATTTTGGAAGTGATTCTTGATTTTTGTGGATTGATTTCTTAACTTGACTCTGGAGATACGTGAGTGGAGCGTGTTGTTGATCACTACCTGAGAATTGAATACAGAGCAACTCATGCTGTTGATGATGGATTTCCATTGATAAAATGGTGGAGCATTCTTTAGTTTCTAGTTGCCTTTGCTATCTTTAATTGCTTTCCGAGACAATTTGGGGAGTGATTCTTGATTTTTGTGGACTGATTTCTTAACTTGACTGTGGAGATACGTGAGTGGAGCGTGTTGTTGATCACTACCTGAGAATTGAATACAGAGCAACTCATGCTGTTGATTTTTTTTTTAAAAAAATTAACATCTGATTGGATCCACTCAAGGTGGACCCTTTTTGATTCTTTTTTGTTCATATGTTTTGGTCCATAGCTAAAGTTGAATGATGGAATTCATAGTTTATGATCCAGACATTGGTTTTGTACAACTTTGTTATTCACTTATTCTACCATTCTAATGTGCCTACATGTGCTAGGCCACATGATGATTTAAAAGCAGACTATCTGGATCTAATTTTAGTTAACTAAGTTAAGCTTTGCGTTACTGAAATTGATTTGAAGCGTGCGGTAATCCATCTCTCTTGTGACCTGTGGATAATGTCGCAACGTGTCAGTGATCATTACAGGATCACGGTGTTGCTCGTTGTAGTACTTCAAGCTTAACTATAATTGTAGTAAGTCATGTGATGGTGCATATGCGTAGACAATTATGTGTTGTGGATTTGATGCCTTGTTCGCGATTTAGAGAATCACATGCGTTGTTTATACTACAACTCATTTCCTAGTAAGGTTCACTTTCTGTATGAAGGACAGTGGTGGAAGATATCCCTTGTGGTCGAGATGTGTAGTATTATCAGGTCTCAGGAATAGCCGATTTTATGACTGGTAATTGTTGCACCTAGACATATCGTCTAAGTTCTGAATGCGAATCATATTGCTGGGATGTTGTTCTTGGAGTATTTAACCCGCCTTCGTGTATGAAATTTGAATCTCCCTTTTTAAGGTTGTGATCATTTCTTGGTTATGATCAAGAAAACAATAGCATGAAAGGGCAGCGTTAGAATACGAGTTGCTCGCAGCTAATAGCATGCCTAAAATCGAATAACGTTAAAACTTAGAAGCAGAAACCACCCTTTTATGAAAGAAGTCTTGCGCAGACTTTGTTGTACTCCAACTTAGAATACAAGCTGCTAGTAGGTAATGGTCATGTTGTTACTGCTTTATGGTTTTGTGTGTTTGGTGCTTGACAATTGCATATATGTTTACGGATCTTAACCAACCAAATCAAACAAAGCCTTTATCCCATTACATGAGATCGGCTATTTGGATACAGTGATGTTGTGCTCTGGTCTTGTATAATGTCCACTGGGACGTCTGGATTTGTCATATTATACTTCCAGATTTCCATCAAACTCCTCAGGGGTTTTCCTTTACACCTCTTGATTGCCATCCAGGATAATGTTTCACTACTCCTAACCGGTACTGCAAGATGTTTATGGATCATAATCAAATAATTTCTTACAAGAAATCTGCTGCTGCTTGAGTCGCTTCGGTGTCTAGCTGTGCTCTTCTTCGTGCAGGCTGATCGAGATCATTCTGTTTACTTACAGCTTTCAGATCTTCTTTGTTCTTTCTTTGCCACCTCGAACTACCTACATATTGTCACCATAGTAATATCAAATAGAGTTATTCATCTAGTACAAGAAAGGCATTAAAGACTCTTGATAAAGTTGCAGGTCCTGTGTATTTGTGCATTTCTTTGCTAATATCAAATTCTGTTTTTGCAGGCATTGAGGCGAGAGGTTTCATCTTTGGACCTCCGATTGCTTTGGCAATTGGCGCGAAGTTTGTTCCATTGAGAAAACCAAAAAAGTTGCCAGGTAACTTTATCAGCTCCATATTTATGGAGTTCCATTATGGTCATATTGATGTGTTTGATTCCTAGTCAGATTCAGTTGAGAATCTCATCCAGCAATTGGACCTACACACAGAGCCCATGGCTAACATTTTGTTGCATTGTGAATACATTGAAAACATTTTGCTGTGGTCGCTGTTTCTGTTCCAGCACATGTTCTCGAATGTTGCTGGATATTTCCTGATGAACTTCGTATCCATATTTTACAGGTAAAGTTATTTCGGAAGAGTATGTCCTGGAGTATGGAAGTGATTGTCTCGAGATGCATGTTGGAGCAGTTGAACAGAGCGAACGTGCTTTGGTGGTCGATGACTTGGTGGCCACTGGTGGCACCCTTTGTGCCGCCATGAATCTACTGGGTAATATATTTTTGTTTCATATCGAACCCACTTTTTTATCATAATACATTATGAAATGTGAGTCAATCATCAGTACTGGATAAGCATATCTCACACAATCTGATTTTGTTTTCTCCTTGCATTGCTTAAAATTACCATGGATTTTGACGAATGCCTGAATTTTGCAGAACGTGCAGGAGCAGAGGTGGTTGAGTGTGCCTGCGTGATTGAAGTACCAGATTTAAAGGTTAGTTAGTCCTTGTAATCCTTTCTTATAGATAATCCTCACTCAAATTGGTGATCATGGTTGCGACTTCTTTGTTGTCCCTCGTCCTTGCAGCCCTTTCCCTAATGTTTTTATTTAATAAGGGTCACAATTTGCCTTCGCTTGCCCAAGTTTTCTTTTGAGTTTCTTGTGTTCTTCTTTATACTTGCACTAGTATGAGACTACGCATGTGGTCTTCTACATTCTTTCATTAGCCCAAAGAGGGTACTTGTCTGATCATATTTTTTTTGCCTGCTCAGCACCATGCTAAATACTAGCTTGTGTTTTTGGTGCAGGGCCGCGAAAGATTGAAGGGAAAGGCGTTATACATACTTGTCGAAACTCACTGAGCTCTTGAAGCTCTGCAGCACTCGGTTTAGCAAAGTTCAGACTGTACATTTGAGATCCTCATTGGCTGCGAATTTCATCCCTTGAATGCAACATCGCCATGAGCACGAGCATTTTGTTGCAATTTTCTACATCGAAAATTCAATCCATGCGGGCTTGCAAACGTAAACGTTAGAAAGACGAAGAACTCAGATTTTTCCTTAACTTTCGTAGGAACTTCTATACTCAATATTTGAGGTTATCTTTTGAGGATTATGCTCTCGTTTGGTCTATCCAATGTTTGAAATTGAGGTCAAATTTATTGTCGCGTTCTTAGGTTCCCCAACCCCGAGCAATTGTTGGAGCAATTGGCACGAATAAGTAGAGTAAACAAGACTGGGTTGCCATGTGTTGGACCCTGTGAGACCATGTCAGTACATCACGGTTGACCTTGTACAATTAGAGATATCATGCACTAGAAATAAATCACTTGCACATTGACTATTCAGTGCAGGATTCTGCTAACATCTTGCATCTATTCATATACCACATCAAGTTAAACTCCCAACTCCTAAACCTAGCACAAGGTGGGTCAGTCTGTGAGTGGCCGCCGTTGCTGGATAACTAAAACTGAACTATTTGT
>JAOVYX010001360.1:0-12720 GCA_035668315.1 Drosera spatulata | reverse complement strand
CACCTTCTGTTCTGGAACCAGACTTTGATCTGTTTAGGGTCAATATTGGAGAGAATAGGACAATCCCTAACAAGCTGTTGCCTCCTCAAAGAACTTGGCTTTGGGCACTCCATGTAAACCCTCTCCAAAGCCTCAACTTGTTCTGGTGTATACCTTACATACTTCCCTCCATCCATCTGGTTCTGCTTGTTCCCTTCTCTCCCTCCACCATTCATTACAAGAGCCATTTCCATCACAACCCCAAAACACAACAACACAAATACTCAAGAAATAAACACAACCCACAAAAAATAACAGAAACCCACTTCAATTCACCACAAAACAACACCAACCCACAATCCAAAACCACAAAAAGATTTAATCTTTGAGGTCCTTCTTTGGTCCAACGACAACTCAGGCTGGCTCTCTCCTCCACAGAGAGCCTCCTCTTTCACTCATCACACGACACAAAACACAAAACTGTTTTCAGTGTTTCCTGTTTTCTGTGTTTTCTCACACTACCCTGTTGAGGTAGAAGAGAAATATTATGAGGGTATCAAAGAGATGGGCACAGATCTCAATAAATCTTTGGTTATGTGAACATTTGAGGAGCCAGCCGACCCAACAGTAATGAGAGACTGTGTGGGGTGAGAAAGAGAGTGAATTCAATAAATGAATTTGTGAGGGAAAAAAAAGAGGAAATGAATTGAAACAGTTGATGGAAAATCAGAGGGCCACGCTATGCCAATGGCGGTAGGGAAACTGGAAAGGGGCTGAATTCTCTCAAAGGAACCAAGGGGGAAAGTGGATTTTGTTGAACGTTACTGCCAAATTAAGAAAATGAACTCAACTTTCTTGTGTTATAAGTTTTTGAGAAATGCTACTGCATGGCTTGTTGTAAACTTGTATTTTTCCGTTTTATATTTATGTATATAATATAAAAAGATTTTTATATTATGAATTATTTGCGTAATTATTAAACATCATTTTACATAAAATTATTATGAAACAGTAATGATTAAGTTGTTTTCATCAACTTTGATGCGTAGGTGTAATTTTGTTATTATCGTAAAGATGAATAATAAAATTCCTTTGAATACGTATTGAATAATATAATTACTGTTAAATATCACTATTTTTTTCGTCCCATATAAATTACGATGTATTGACTTAACACGATTATTAAGGAATGCATTAATTTCGTGGTAATTTACTTGGATATCCTTGTGAGTGAGGTGAAAAGAGAAAAATAAATGAGAAAGAGTATGATATGATATAAAGTAGAGATAGTTTGAAGTTTATATCATTCAAAAGTTAATAGAAATGAAAGTGTTGTAATTATATGTAGGATTCACTTTTAATAATGTGCCGTAATTTTTTCTAAAACGGAGAAAGTAATTTATGTAGAACAAATGGAGTAATTATCTAAATAAGGACGAAAAATGGAGTGTGTGTTATGGCATAGATTTGTCTAGTATAAAATGAATGGTTGAGATTAAAAGGTAAAAAATTAATGATTAATATTAAAAGATAATATTTTAATCTAAACCCTTTATTTATATTGTTTTAATCTTAATCCTTGATTTGTTATTATACATATCTATATCGTGACAGATACTCTAAGCCAAATAGGAAATAATTACATAAATTCATTGATGAAGTTAATACAATTATTAACAGATGTTTTGAGATCACCTGATATAAAAAATTCACAAATAGAATTGAACCTATTATCAACATATCACGGACAAATTATCAAGAAGACCATATGTCAACTTCAATTTAATGACGAGTTCTTACCATTGTTACTGTGAATTGAAATGATCTTGTCATAAACCTAAGGTTTGTCAGCGGATAGTTATGCCAATAAAACTCATACACATTGGACTATACAAGGGAAATGTTTACTTCAAACCAATTGTAATCTATCATTTCACTGAACACAATCACGTGGTACTATACGCTTAGGTATAATGAATCTGATTTGAAATTCTTTATCATTAAATGAAAAAAAGATTTGAAATTCTGGTGCGAAGTTTTTTCAGAGAAAGGGGAGGAATCAACAAAAATGCAGGGTTTTCAGGCTGAAAATCTGGCAAAACGAGGCCGATAGCAGGAGAGGCGTTTCTTGACAAAAAAAAAAAAAAAAAAAAAAGGGGGAGCCCCCACTGGTGCCTGCCTGCCGCTCACCCACGTTACAAAATATAGGTCATGATCATCATGCATGGTGTTCATTGGCATGGCACGTTACAAAAAAAATACACGATTTAATTTTTGAACTTAACTAGTTCTAGTACATCTTAAGTACATTATACCGCGGGTCAACGACAAATAGTCTGATCGTAAGTGAAGTTGTGTTCTTATACTATCATAAAGAAACACGAGATTCATACATAACACCGCAAGACTGCGTATATGTTCTGGATGTGGAATTTTGATACGTGGATACGTCTCATACGCAGTGAAGATAAGCTTTGAAAGGATTTGTGGGGGACAAAATTCATCAATGCAGTGGCAGTGTAAGAACCCAAAATGAACCTTGACCAGGCCAGGGCCATTGACAGGCGAGTCCAGCGAGCCATGGTCCTTGGCAAAAGAGACCCACCACATCCTCAGAGGCATGCACTCACTTGCAGCTGATTTATACAGTGCATGTATATGTAGCTAGCTAGTGACTAGTCTAACACTGTAACATCCAGTCAGTCTATTTTAATCGTCCTTTTGCTACAGAGTATATCATAAAGTTCTAAATTTGGTTATGGGATATGTAAAATTTGGTAAGCCAAATGCATAGTGTAATCGTAATCGTGATGTACTTTTAAGTAGTACGTGTAGAAAGACGTTGGAAGGTTTTAGTAGTGTTTCTTTCTGGTTATCTAATAGGCCATCATGTATCGCTTCTTGATCCAATTTTCTTGTCATCGTCACGGAGATCTTTCCCTATTGCCCTTTTCCCACGAGAATTCGAGAATCGGTGATGATATCAATGGTCGCAAAGGGGCAATCGAAAATATCATCAATCTGACTATATCAATGGTGGCAAAAGGGCAAATGTAACGTTGGCTTAAGTTAGTTATAAAATCATTCAAGTTACGAATCGTTCCTGGAACGATCAAACATCGTTTTACGCAAATTTGTCATGAAACAATAATGATAATTTAAGTTATGTACTTCAATACTGAACCAATGATGTAATTTTCTTATGCCGTTAAGACGAATAACAAAACTTCTCAAAATACGAATTAAATAATACAATAATGATACAACATTATATTTTCTATGGGACGAAAGGAATATTTATCTGAAACATAATATTTACAAACTAATAACATTATGCATTTTCAATATTTACTCGGCATGGTAATAAGAGGTGGTGGGATCAGTCTATTAGTTACTTCCTCCGTTTCGAATTATTTATAACAATTTGAAAAACACAATAAAATTTGACTCGTATCGCGGGATTATCGAAAAATTATCGTGAAACACTAATGATATTTGAGTTATGTACGCCAGTGACATAATTTTCTTACGTCATTAAAACGATAAATAAAATTTTTCAAAATACGTATTGAATAATATAATGATTGAGAGTGTTGTATTTAATATGAGAGGAAATAAATAGAACCCACATTATAGTGTAGGGTAAGGGATAAAAAGGACGACAGAAAGACAATAAATGAACAGTGGCACCAAATTACCAAACCAAAACCAGCTATGCAAAAATCAAAATCAAATTATCTCCCCATTTAAATCATTTTGGTGATCGAAGAGGGGATCTGATTGACCCATGAATGACCAGAAGATGCAATATTGCGATGCAATGCATGATGCATTTGTCACAAAGAGAAGAGATCTCTACAGTGGTTAGTATAATACTCTTAAATGTTATCTGAATATCTACTGGGGCTCTGTCCTGTTTCTCTACTCTTCATAGACAGACTCCTCTATGATCCTCTACTTGATTAAATACCCAATTAATACTTGTAGGTTTCATCATGTCATTTTTTTAATAGTGTGATGCCTTGGTCTACACATTATGTGTAGCCCTTTATGAAATTTTTTCTCTCATTTAATTTTCTTCCATTATCCTTGGATATATGTATATGCTCTAATGAGTCTCTAAATCACCTTGAATTCATTGACATGCGTTGTAAATCAACTGACAGATAGATGAAAAAAAAAAGACATTTTACAGAATATGTGTTTCTTTGATCTTGATCATTTAGAAGTGGCCAAATTATCATTGATTATGATATTATTAAGTGAACGACAAGCTATCAAAAGAATATCGTTCTCTAAATTTTCTAAATATTTTATTATAGATGTTGAAAAAAAAAAAAGATTCGAGATGAACAATGCTTTCTCATTATCGGGTTTTGAGTCGTACGTACAATCCATTCGAGGAAATGTAGCTTGTTAGTGAATGGTGACCAATTACGACACAAAACAATATGAGAACTTTTTGAACTGGTGGATGGTGACCTAGGTGATCTTCACCAATGACTTGTCTTTAGTAAAAAAAATAAAAAAAATCATTAATTAGGTATTAACCCTAGAAAATCTTGCTAATTAAAAATCCCACAAGGTCATTTGTCATAAGTATAAAGTCAAACCAAACTAGTACATAACTCCACAAATATCCATTGGTAGAGTCCCATTTTTTCTTTTAAACACACTACTATATACTACTGTGTAAAATTCGCCTCATCCAACAAAATTTAGCCAAATGGTGTAGTTGGCATTGGCAAATGGAATTTACCCAAGTCAAGTAAAGGGGACCATACCAAAAATAGCCAATAGATGAATTGATTAAGTCTATAGAACATTCTAACTAGTCCTGTTATTATTAGGTTTTTATTAGATTTAAAGTCCTAGTTCACTTGGATCAAATAAGTCCTAGTTCACTTGGATCAAATAAGTCCTAGTTGGAGATGGACTAGATTATTGGATTTTTCCTTCCTAGTTTGACATTCTCATTCATGTTGGATGGATTTAGTTACTAGTTGGACCATTTTATCGTAAAAAGGTGGTGAGGAAATGTTATTTCAGATAAACTGATGAGAATAATCTAATTGATGTTCGTTAATAACGATCTGCATGGTTTTAAACATTTCTTATATGGTTGATCTAAATTAATCATCTTGTGTCCCCAACAATGGATATTGGTAAAATACATACATAATCAAATGCAAAACTAGTGACGTACGTATGATACTGAAATCCATGTTGCCTAGCTCTTTCATGAACGAAAAAGTCACTCATAATTATAGCAAGTTTGGTTTTAATTAGTAGATCCGCTTATTTGACTAAAATTTCCCTATACATATGAAAATAAATTGTCCACGTTAAATATAATCTCCCATTTTGATATTCTCATTGGAAAATCCAAATGTGGGCATGATATATAGGCCACCTCGAAGAAAAACCACGGTATAATGAATGCGATTCGTCGGTCCCTTTACATGCTCAATTCCTTCTATGTACATAACTTTTCATTCTTGATGTAGTATAATTACATTACATCATGACACAATTATTAAACAAATCGCGGAAATATTTCGCCCATAATATAAGAGAATTCAAATCGTCCACGTTTTAATGTTTATAAACTATCCACGTTCCGATGTTCTCATTGGTAAAATGTGCTTCTAAAGTTTCATTAGAAAAAATGTGGTCACGCAATTGGTATAGACCACCTTGAAAAAAAAAAAAAAAAAAAGACATTGCGTGATGATCCATATCATGTATGTCGCTTTACACGCCCTCGCCAATATCTTTTTAATTTTGACTTAAGTATGCATTAAGTTATGGGACAATTATCATCTAAACTACAAAGATTGTGGCAAATTAATCAAAGAAAACCATGTTAGAAATGATAGCCAATATATTACAACACTTCATATATATATATATATGAAAATTAATGACAATCTATAAAATTTTCAATACAAGAGTTTCATTTACATTTCATTTGATTTTATAGGGATTAATTGTACCATTAGCTCATATAAATATAAGACTGAAATATCTATATAAAAGCTATGTGTAGCACTATATGTGTATATGATCAAACTCATGGCAATGCAAAATTCCGAATCATACGCATTTTTTTTATGTTCATTGTTGGAAATAAATCTTAGCTTGTATATATATTGACTGATGTGATTAAAATGGATATAGTATTCTTTCCGTTTCATATTAATCGCAACGTTTTTTTATTTGGTTAGTCTAAAAAAATTACAATCTTTTCTTTTTTGGTAATCTTTTAATATAAAAAAAATATCAAATCAATCTCATCTGCTACAATATACCCATTAACTCATCTCACAACTACTAAAGTAAATCCCACTACATCAAAAAAATATTCATTCTTCACCAAAATCCATACAAATTCAACACTCGTATAAATTTTCGTATCGAGTCAAAACATTTCGATTAATTCGGGACGGAGAGAGTATAATAAACCCCACTATCAGCAAAAAATATTCTTTTTTCATCAAAATCTACACAAATACAACATTCACAGAAATTTTCGTATCGAATCAAAACATTTTAACAAATATGGGACGAAAGAAGTACTATGCATCAACGGTCAAGCCTGGTCACATATGAACATTTTCAATTTATTTTTTTCCGCTAACAAAAATACGATCATCCACTTCTTTCACACTCAAAAAAGAAGATTTGAGCAAAGGCAGTGACACTTTCCTCACTTTCTAATCTTGCTCACGAAGTTGACATTTTGGGCGCTGAACAAGTCCAACATTACCGTCGAATCCAAAGGCAGTATATGTTCGAGCACAGCCCAAAAAGGTAAAGCAAAGAATATCCCATCACCTTTCAGCAAATCTGTACGTTGCTCTGTTTTCTCTACCCTCAAATCTATATATATTGATTTGCCTCGAAAAATAAGTACATATATCTCGAATGTGAATCTTAACGTAACTTATCCGGCCCTTTTTCATGAATTCGCTATCCCTTCTTCTCGATTCATGTCATAAGTTTCATTGTCACTGTTAAAAACTATTCAATAAGTTCAGAATCTCTGTAATTAACGACCTTTTGATGAATTTATTAATCATGATGAATCTTGAAAGAAAACATCAAGAACTAAAAAGAGAGTATCCCTGTTCACGACTAGAATTATGTCTTTCCACGCTCAACGTTCTCGTTGGAAAAGTGTTACGATCAAAGTTTTGCATGTTCATGAAATTAAATCGTCCACGTTTAGGTTCGATAAACTTTCCACATTCTTATTGGAATTGTACCTATCAAAGTTTCCACAAGGAATGTGGTCACACAATAGCTAACAAGGATTGGTCACATTCTAAAGAAGTCGTCACGGTATGCTGAGTATGAATCAACTATCTTTTACACCCAATCTATACCTTTTTATGTCAGTTCATTGTAATAGTATAAATTAAATTATGAGATGATCATAAAACTAGATTATAAAGGAAATGAAACATTAGAGGAGAAATCATATCTTTGGCAAGGCAACTTTTATGTATAAAGGAAGATTACACTTGATTTACATCAGATAAATATATCATTCTCTTCATACCAATCAGTCAAAATAGGAGCGGACTTGGTGAACTAATTCCAACTATTTCTAATGGAACAATATAGTTAAAACGGGAAAAGGGTCCAAGAGCAACCTGCCCCCTCATGGTTTTTTTTAAAAAGATATTTTACTATCTATTTTTGAAAAAAAAGAATGTATATCTCGACATATTTTGTATCAAGTGATGATCTAATGATTGAGATTTAAGTATATAGATGAATTATTAATATTAAAATAGGATAATTTAATCTCAACCCTTCATCTCGATTGTTGTAATCTGAATCGTTGTTTTATCCCTTGACACACGATAGGTTACCCTTTATTTTATTTTTTTCATGTGTGGCCAAAGGCTACTGCTGTTGTCCCCCTTAAGCTGTAGTTAAAATGATCCTATTTTATAATAAGTATTTTTCTTATCAAATTTATTATAATTATTTGGGCCGATCTAAAAATAATTTTTGTTTGTGTTTTAATTACACAAAACGAGATAAGTCATCAAAACACAAACACAAACTTAATGTTTAAGATCTTCTAGTACTTTATGTCGTTGGGTTAAGAGTTGAACCCAAATTTAGACTATCAACTTCTATTTTAGGATTCATAACATACTCAAATCATTAATTTCTTTTCCCATTATAATAACACATAATCATCCACCTAACCACACTCAAAAAGGAGGTGAGCAAAGGCAATGACACATTTTCACCTTTGTTACTCACAAAGTTGACAATTTTTTTGAGCATGAGAAAGTTGTACCAATTCCCAAGCATCCAAAGGCACTATAAACTATAAAGCACCAAACAAAGCAAAGCAAAAGAATATCCCTCACTTTTTACAACTTCTAGTTATCTCTCAACAGGGATGATGGATTGCAATGAATGAAGCATGATGGGTGAAAAGCACCCAATAACAAAGAGTGATCAAATAATATGAATGTATCAACATATATGAATCTCTTTCTTCTTCTTCTTCTTTTTTTTTTTCTCTCCTTGGACATATTTGTCTTCTTGTCTCCCATGCTAGCTAGTTTGTGCTAGCTTTCTAAAAGTTATGCTCTATATGTATGTGCCCAATACCCTTTTCTTGTAAATTTGTTCGAAAGAGGAGAAAAAAAGTCTGTTGTAAAATTTGGTTTTCTTTAATTTGACATTTTCCTTTTTATATTCTGTTCTTTTTCTCTCATCTTAAAATTTGGTTTACTAACTTCGTATCTTATTTCAAGTTTTCATTTGTTTTATCGATGTAATTATAATTATAATTAGTCAAAATCGAATAGGAAAAAATTTATGTTTAAGGTACTCTTTGATACGATCATTCAAAGTAGTGAAAATCACATCCAATAACATAAACAAATCATGAGCAACAAAAATTGAAAAGCATTAAACATGAGAATTATGATTGTTGCAAAATGGGATTTGTAATATATCATGAGGGTAAGATACAAACACATGAATTCATTTTTTGTGAATTTTTTTTTCGTCTTTGTCTAAATATACTCCAAATCAACAATTAACAAATCAAAGTTTTTTCCCCTGTTTTTTCTGTTTTATTTTTAATGTTTTTGGGAAAGGGAATCAAAGTAATTCTTGAAAACATAAACAATGAATTGAGAAAGTGACAATCACTTTCTACATTTCCATCAAAGACCACCAAGGCATGAACCCATTTGTTTTTAAAGTGTCATGCCCCAAAAGAGAAAGGGAGAAAGGTGTGTTGATCTTGTGTGGTGTGGGAGGTTGGCATTTTGAGGGACCAATGCATGGGGTGTTGGTGACTTAAAACATCGGTGTGTCCACAATCCCCATTACCTCTCTTTTTTTTGTGTGTGCCTTTGCTTCAATTGTACATCTTCCTTGTCCAACCTCAAATCAAATTAAGTACTTTAGAAGTCACTAATCTAGATTCGAATTAACCAACCTGGGTTGGTCTAGTGGTGTTCGACTCAACCTTCTTCTTGAAGGTCTTGGGTTCGAATCCCACTAGCCTCAAAATCCAAGTTGGCCACGCCCGTTGACTTCGGTCAAAGCTTTAACCGATGCTGGTGGGGGGCGCCTTGCCAGTGTCCGGGGGATTAGTTGAGGTGCGCGCGAGCTGGCCCGGACACCCTCGTCATCAAAAAAAAAAAAAAAAATAAAATAAAAAAAAAATTCTAATCATGAGAAGGACTTAGGGGACTCCAACTTGTACATGTGTGACAACATTTTGGCACAAAAAACCATATCGTTGTTTGATAGACATTTGGATTGCTTCTCTACTCAGTAGTTTTTGTTTAACCACAGCTAATGAAGAGATCAAGGCAAGTAAGAACATATTGGAAAAATAAATGAGCATTTATTTTGTTTAACATTTAGCTATGATTTGATACGAATTGTGTTGTGTGAGCAGCGGGCACAAGACTTAAACTAAAAGCCTTCGATGTTGTTGAAACAAGAGACAAAGGCAAGGTGCAGAGCCATGCGTAAAATGTCATGCATCTTTATTTTTTGTGGGTGCCTTTGCTTCTGCTGCACACTGTCTCCCTCCTACAGTATGAGACCATGATACAACCCAAAAAGCTATAGTTTTGATTCAAATATGTGATATGTTTGTGATTTATAAACAATTTCTAGATTTATGGGATTTGTTCATGGTGTGATGTAGGAGAAAAGTTTCGTGTGTATCTTAATGATTCTTATACATATATTCGGGCATCATACACAAATCTATTCTATACTATGTTTACCATCTCGAATCATGATGAGGTTTTTGGAGTGTCATCAAAGCTTGTGATTCCAATTTGTGCGACTAAAGTACTTAACTTTTGAATTGACTCTAAGATAAAGAAACTAAAAAAAAGCAACAAACCCGGGAAAGTATGACAAATACAGGATACGAGGGATAACCTTAACTTATTTCAGACATAAAAAAGACTTTTTTAATGTCATCAATAATTATCAACTCTAATCTCATGGTTACGGAAATTGACTCAAAGATCAATGGTACTAAACTACCCAGTGATATTATTTCTCTCTCCATTTTCTTCAGAACTGGCTTTGCAAACTAAGCCGAATATACCGTCCTTTAAAGCTCCAGCATTACGTGACATTATCAAGAATAAGTCATAGGTTTCCTACCAGATACCCACAGCCAACAGTGACATTGATCCAATTATCATCAATTGGGCAGCTAAGATCTATACATATAGAACATAAACAGAATAAGTTCACTAACGTAACCAATACCCCTGTAGTTCCCAAACAATGCCGGTTTAACATGATAGTTGGCAACTAACGACACCAAAATTTAACAAGTCGGGCAATATGAATGCATGAAAAATTCAATTTAATGTGCGGTTCTACGAAAAATTTCTAGTCTCTGCTCAACAACACAAAGGCAACATCGACTGATGTAACTTCGAAGTGGCCGATGCCGATGCTTCTAGTATTTCGGTGAAGCTCCCTGCTAATGCCATTTCACAGGCAGTTCATCTCAGCAGCAAGAAGCCTACAACTAGAACTGTACAACCGACCACAAACTACACACCACTCATCCGAACATAACTGCCAGAAAACTCAGCCACGACGGGGCTGTTGGGGCTAGTTTAGCCGCCTACATTTGGGGAAACAAGACACTTCGCACTCTCTTCGAATTCATTGATGATTTAGATTGAAACCTGACTCTGATCTGTTGCCCGAGGGAAGTTCATCGTTGTTCCGGTTGGCTGCAGCCTCTTTCTGATTGTGGTTCTCCTTTTGCTTTAAGTTCAGAAATCTGCCACCACATCCCCTGGCTCGTTTTAATGCATGCTGATGCCGAGATTCATGCAAATATGGCTGCAACAAGATACATAAAACATCACAAAGGTAGGTGAAAAAGTATGTACATGTTAGAAGAGATCATAACTTGACGCCTGTGTGAAAGAGCAATAGCCAGGAGCGATGAGCATGTGGTTGCTCAAAGCCTCAAATGCACACATCAAGAACATCACGAAGATGGATTCAAGTATCTACATAAAGACCTTGCTCTTATGAGTAAGGTTACTTGTATTGCTATCTCGAAACCTGAAGGGGGAACTAACAAGACAGCAACAAGAAAGTCTAGATTAAACCAGCAAGTTCTCAAGAGACTTGCCACAAAGCAATTAACATAACTTTAAGGAACATTAAGACAATTTGAACTTATGGAAACAATTTTCCAATCTTTGTGTACCTTCCTAGACTTGAGAGCTTTATTTTCCAACTCAGCTTTTGCACGAGATTGCCTTCGTCTTAAGATGCCATGATATTGTTTCGCATTGACAAAGACAGGCTCCTCAACTGTGTCAGATGGCAAAGGCACACTTGCTGGCTGGAAACCCATCAACTGAGATGGACCAAGAACAAGTGAGGATGGAACCGTTAATCCACCCTTTCAAGGGGAAAAATAACAAAATGTTTCGAAGGAATAAACTGGAAAATTCTTCACTTACAATAGGTTGAACAGGAAAAGGTTGTCCAGGATACTGTGCATCGTAGGGAGCAAATATGCCACGATAATAAGGATCGGGATGTAGGTAAGCAGCTTGAGCCTGAAACACAGCACAATGTGCTGAGAATGGGGCAGAGAGGGGAACAGCTTAAAAAATAGCAACCATGGTAACCCGACCCTTAAAAACGACATTATCATGCTGCTTATGTAGATTGCCTAAAGCTAGAAAGCAATTCAAAACCATTCACTAAAGCCATCATTGAACATTGCTGCACCCTAAAACAGATTGTATTAAATTTACTTGGAAAGAAAAGCGTTCGAATGTGGGGATAAAAGCTTTCATTCAGAGCATTACCATAGCTTGTCCTGCAACATGCGGAAGCAGCCCATACTGAACAACTGGGGTTGTATTATTGCCTGTGAGAGGCGCTCCAACTATAGTGGATGGAGAGTAGCTTCGCCTCTGCTGGTCATCGCTGTCACTGTTACCTGAGTAACCATGCCATTCCCTTTTTAAAAATGAACTCACATCCATGCATAATAATCAAGGAGAAACCCATAGGAGAAAGAGAGCCGAAGAACAAAGTCATTTAAGTTGCCTTTGTGATGATATGAAACAAACATATAAGCAGTCAATCAAGGACATCAGAACACCAACAAAAAGACTGACATAGGCCAACACTGAACTACAAGGACTAAAGATTTTTTTTTTTTTTTGGGGAGGGGGGGGG
>JAOVYX010001359.1:0-12722 GCA_035668315.1 Drosera spatulata | reverse complement strand
AACCCGTTGATAGACATATTCCAGCGCGGGAGCTCTGATATGGTCGATTATCACCTCGCTGCTGTGTTCAAAGCTCTCCACTCTGATGATAATTACATTCGTGTTCAGGTATATCACAATTCAAAATCCACATGCACATATATTTATCCTTAAAACATGTCCTCGTCAATTAGCTGATGGATTAACTGGTTCGAACTTTCATTCATCATTATGATCTTAATAGTCAGGATCCAATCTTACTGGTTCAAATTCATCTGTTGGTTAAATTGATACCACGAGAGTTTGATTGGACAACTTAGATGACCAAAATTGTTACTGATTTTGGATGTTTGCAGGATGATACGCTGAGCCCAGAACTAGCAACAGTTGATGGTGCAACCCCAGAGACCCTGGCAGGTCTTGTCGAGGCCGGTGAAGCTTTGCTGGACAAAAAAGTTGCCAGGGTAAATTTGAGCACTGGTCAAAGTGAACCCATCTCGGACAAGACCAACAGGCAAATCCTCAAGAGGTATATACATATAAACAGCGACGCAATTTTTTGCCTAAAACATGATAGCGTAAATTGTCGTACTGTCGAGTTATAATGATCTGGTCAGTGTTGGTTGGTACTGATTTGTGCAACTTCGTTTCGACAGGCTAGCTCAGGTTCTAGCAGATGAGAAGCGAACTCGAGATATCAGGTCTCCCCAAGGCAAGAAGCAGGTTTCTCAAAACGGAACGATCAAGCCATACCAGGTTCCTCAAAATGGCGAGATCCAACGATAGTAATTTTAACTCAGGATGCTCAATGCTGAGTGATTAATTTGATTCCATGAAATCTTTTGTTCTTTTATTTTTAAGCACGAATAAATGTATAGAATAAGTTTGAAGGATAGTTAGCTATCACTTCATTAGAACTTTAGAATTGTCGATTGAACTCAGGAATACTTCATTTAATTCCCTGTATATGCATGAAGAATAAATGAGATTCTTGTAAGTCAAGTTTTTTTTTCTAAAAAAAAATAAAAATGATATCTTGGAATACACGATCAACCGAGTGCAAATTAAATGAGGTCCGAAGGGCTAGTTTTGATCTCTCTTCATCGAGTTTTTCCTATACACCAATTGCAGAATCACATTTAATCTTACAAGCTACAATTACGTTACAATTTACAAGATCGACGGTTAGCTACTAGCAGGACCATTATTTTGTAACTTTGTGTTCTCTGTCCGTCTAATTACAAATTCGTCGACAATCCTAACAGTTGCTAATGGATCCTGATGGACAGCAGCAGCGCGCCATTTGCTTGGGTTCTTCCTCCGATGGCTCATCTGTTGTGGCTGTCTAAGCTCCGAGTCCCATTTCGGATCCAGCTTCCATTCCTTTGGTACCTGCACAATGTGATCATTTTGGACCTATTGAGACTTTAAGGCTTAGATGATAAGACAGGAGAAAAATATTCAATCAGCTTACCTTGTCAACTGCAAGGGTGTATACTTCAAGATCACCATCGCGGTTGATACGGAAGCGAGTAAACGACTTGTAATTGGTGATGCAGAGGGAGGAGAAGGCTTCGTCAAAATGTATGTGAAGCCAGTTGACGCAAATGTACAAGTAGCTCCCGAACACCAAAGATACGACAGGGGTCGAGAAGACCCAGAAAGTAAAGGAATATGGAAGCGTAGTATATCGCCGCACCACCTCTAGAGAGCGACTCTATCCCTTTCTTGCAGATAGTGCTCCTTGTGACCGCCATGACCTAACATTTCGCCCAATTCAGGTGTGGGTTATTAGCTAAAACAATCAGTCAAGGAGCCAAAAAAACTGTGTATTGTACAAAACACGATCTCTATCATAAGCTTGAGCAGTTGACCGATCGGGTTTCTTGACAGGTATTATTAAGATAAGACGAACAGATCGGCAGAGAGCAGACATCAGGTATTTCATACATGCCGGGTAAAGGTCGAAAGTCCATTGTTCTAGACGAGCTCGAAGACCAGTCGGGTCAGGGAAATGCTCACCCTCCACTTGCCTATACCATTCATATAGAGTGTGGTACCCTGCATCAGAAACCAGTGTCTATGTAAACAATGCTGTTGCATCTGAATACATGAAAACATGATGCAATGATACATGTGAAGTACAACGGCAAGGTTAAGTTTTACCAGAAGTTGCCAGCAGTTTGCGCCGAATACATAATTCCAACACCCAATTCGAGCAGCAACATCAGAATAAGCGCAGCAGAAAGGTGAGCACACACATGCAGCAAGCCTATCATGAGTCGCTTTTTGCGTGACAATTTGGTAGGGACAAAGGCAACAGCTAGTATTGCGCGCACCAGAGCAGCTATCAGAGACACATACGATTTCCCAAGCAAATACAAGAAGGCATTCCACACGGAGCCGAAGAAGCTTATCACATGACCGAGAAATGTATCCTTGTGCAAGATTTGCCTGAGGTCGCACTGGCAAAAGATAACATCAAGTAAGAATTTCTCACAGTATGGCTTGGAGCATAGATCAAGCATGAACAAAAGACAATAACACCAGAGAGGGATAGTGCAGTGTTGCTAGAATCTTACAGACTCTCAAGCATGAGTTTTTTTTCTTTTTTTCCTTTTCTTTTCTTTTCCTGATGAAAATGGAATACAGCACATAATGAACATTAGTTCCAGGAAGAGGCACAAGACAGCAAGAAAACTACCTGCGGAAACATAGAAAATGCCAGCACAAAGTATACTATTCCGCCAATAAAATCAAACTACCAGTTCTTCTTCCTGAACTTCAAAATATTGCCGAATGCAATCTGCAAAACGTTGTACTCTTTAGTCATAAAATAAAATAACAGATAAGACCAGACCGCGGGCAGAGGAGCATAGACGAACACTATCCTCACCCTGCTTGAATCTTCATAGGAAGGATAAGCAGCCTTCATCTCATAAGAAGTTCCATTAAATTTGTTGAAGTTACTGAAGACGTGAGTGGGATGCAAAAATGCCCCACCACATCCATTCACCAGTAAATGCTGAATATAGACGGGTTTGTCTGATGGAACATATGAATGACGCATATAGTGATGTAAATCACCAGCAATTCGGAGCTTGCACCTTCCCTTCAAATGGTCGCGCACCAAATGCCACATGTTCTTTCCTGAAGATTCCTTCCAGTACCAATCGAGAAGCCAATTTGGTTCGTGGGTCGTGATGATCACAGAATCATTTTCTTCAACCTGGTCATGAGATTATCAGGAGGATAATGATTTAAAGATAAAACAGAAGATAGTGGATCTAACTAGAATGAAATGTGGAGAAGTTCATCAAATGCTAGTGTAAAAAGAAAACACGGTAAAATGCGTATGGCAAAATCTCACCAGGCACAATGAATTAGGACCTTCTATGACTAATAAAAGATTTACGCTTTAAGCAGTTGATGTTAAAACTTAGAAGATCAGCAAGTACCTTGTCCTTGACCAACTCGGAGAAGAATTTGAACTGGTAGACATCAATGTCCCCGTGGAGTGCTACATCGAGACCAAATACCCACCATCGTTTAGGGAGTTGCAGAGCAAAATAACTTCTCTTCTGTGGCATGAGCCAGCCACCCAGCCAGCTCTTGTTGCATATGTACCTCAGGTAAGTGTTAAGTCCGTCAAACCAATCTGTCATCACACCAAAAAGGAATTAACCTTACCCGCAAAGGGGTTGGGTTTCAACCTTACCTGATTCGGTTGTAGCTGTGTGCAACCCTGAAAAGAGCAATGAAAATTAGGATCCGAATGGGACACTTTTATCCCAAAAAATAAAAAAAAAAGGAGAAAAGAAAGGAAAGAGACGGATTACTAGTTAGACTTTGAACCAAAAATTAGACAATACATCATGTGTACCATGATTTCCAGGGATGATAAAGCACTGAGGTCCATCATAATGTTTAAGGTCAGGAACATCAACGGGTAACTCGGGCTTCTTTACAGCTATATGTTCATCTTTGTACCATGGAGGAGGCTGCATCGCATATTCAAATGGACGAAAGAAGCGCTTTTCATATGTAAAGGCAGATGGATTAGGGTACCCGTGATATTAACTTAATAAAATTACAACACAGCTATAAAAGCAAAGCAAAACCACATTCTCTTCTATCAAAATCCACCTATTCAACCAATAGCAGAGAAGAAACTGCAAGGAAGAGAGAATGAACTTACGCAAGATCCCCTCCAATAAGTAGTAAATCACCACGAGGAAGAGAACGAACAGTATCAGCAGCCTTGAGCCGAATAGAAAGCTGTGCAAGCAGCCGAGCGATTGAATAGGATGAGTTGCCTCCATCTCCAGCATCAGCCATGAAGTCAAACCAAAAATCATCCTTTTCACTGAAATGATCATATAACGGATCCCCTTGTACAGCTCCATCTTGGGTCGAGCTCACCACTGCCTGATAAATAGAAACAGAAAATGACTCATGACAGAAGACACCGGTATCTAGATATGTCAGAGAGGATCTCTTTAAGGATTCATGAGAATATGGATTCGAGCAAAAAACGAAAAAGAAAAAGAGTGAGACTTGATAGAACTACCAGCATCATGCGCATATCAAAGCGCCCAAGGAACACGGTTACTGACACCAGAAGATTGAAAACAGTCTTGAACAAGTCAGCTGATTGTCACGGGGTTAGAGTTTTGCAATCCGTGCGGCACTCAAGTTATTCACACCTTCACTCGAGTTCAGCCTAACTCGTCACTCGAACGTGATTTTTGAGAACGCAAGAGAGAGCTTTGAGCTTGGAAACAAACTTTGTATTAAGAACACTTTGAAAGCTTACAAGTATGCTTTGTGTTTGCAAGAATGTGATGAGATGAGATGCCTTACCCAAAGGCCTCACCTCTATTTATACTACTCTATGGAGAGTTCTAGATTTGCCATCTAGACTCTTCCTCCCAAGATATTTACATGGAATTCTCTAGAAAACTCTTCCTAACTCTAGGCAATTCTAGAGAAATCCGGAAAACCCTAGAGAACTCTAGAAAAGTATGGAGAAGTCATGAACTTTGTGGAGAATTCTAGAGATTTCTTGGAACCAATCTCTCCACTTTAGCTTGTCCGTGACATAATGTTCTGGTATAAGTTCAAGAAAACATGGAGGTCAACGAGGTAGCATTGAACCTCCTTGATGCGAGAACGAATAATCACCAGAAAAATGGTAAATCTAGAACTTGTCACTGAATACCCTGAATACCAAGAAAACCAGGCTTCAACTGCTTCTTCTTCAATTTCTCGTATTCTTCGCCTGGCAAAGGATGAGTAAGAGCCCACCTATTTATCGTAATTGATGAGAACAAGAAGAATCAAGATTCGGAAAAGGCAAGGAGGTTATACAGACTTTATATAGAAACAGCATGCATGTTGGAGGTCCACTCTCATATACTCAAAGCTGATCCATGAAAGGAAACAAGGAGTTTAATTTCAAGCACAGAAAAGAAACTCACCGTGTTGATCTTTCAACCACGTAATTCGCTATGTAAAGCCCCATGAACATCGCCCACAATGAGTATATGGGGGAGATTTCATCAGATGACTCCGTGCAAGCACCATTGCAAGCCAGCTGATAATAATCGAGGAAAAAAGAACAAGTGAAAATAAAAAACCACAGCTTGAAGAGTTCAGGATTGGAAGCGGAATGAAATTCATTTGATGTACCTCTCCATAAATTACCCACTTTGACAGAAGCGGATAGTCACTAGTCGACCCGACAGGTGTAAACCAAGACGAGCAGACCAGGTCTTTCAGCTCAATCATGCGCAACAATTCGGCAAGCCATGTGTTTCTATCCTCCTTCTTCCAGAAAGAAAACCACCCAGAGTGCTTCTTTTCCCTCAGAATAGCTCGATTGCCAGTGACTATAAAATGCACAGCAGGCAATACTAATAACCTATACAGAAACTAAGCTCATGAGAAAAAATGAAAATGCAAGCAAGAAGACTTAGATGTCGTTATTACTATCATGAGAAGTTTCTTCAAAACTTACAGCACAATTTTGAAGGATGGCCAAAATCTTTGGCTTCTTTCCGCCCACACGAGCAACAACACCAATGTACCAAAGTCCAAGGAATATGAGATGAAAGACAAGAAGAAATGTGTCAACGTAATATAGATGGTAATAAATAACGAAAGGTTCATCCTCAAATCAACTCCCATGGACTGAAGGCTTGGAAGACGATACATAGCTGCAACTAAAATCCAGGCAATATACCTGCATATATAAGGATATAAATTTAAAGTGTGCTAGTACTATTAAAAAACATAATACCAGAGGATGCGTAGCTTGCTAGCCTTGCTTAGATGTTGCCAAGTAAAAGACAACACTCACCACCTACTGAAATTTGAATAACTTGGAGTGATTGGCTTCCCAATAAAAGGAGACGAGAAGAAATAAAAGAAGCCAAACAAACATGCATACATAGACCACCACTTGATGTTGGCATCTAATCCATGTACAAAAGTGTGCATATTGTCGAATGGTATGAAGAAGAGGCATCCCAGAGCAACGGCAATAATAGCATGGCGTGAATGCTGATGCGGGTAGGGATATGTATCCGCCATTATAGTCCTAACACTCTCCATTTTGAATGTCTCCAATAAACTAGCAGCCTGCTTGCTAGATCCCATAAAACAGTGTTAAACCAGTTCAACTCAGACAAAGCTTCAACTTTTCATGAAATGATTGCACACTGACAGAAGCTCCCAAAACCTGAATGATTTTTCAAATAAGAATATCGTTAAGACTAAGAGGATTGTTAAGATCAATAAAATATCTTCAACCATAAGTTCGGACTTTTGGTAGAGTAAGTAGTAGTATACAACAAATTCGGTAACACACAAAATTTTATGTCGTGGTCAAATTCAGGATATCAGACAGTGAGCACCTCCTGGCTCATTATTTCGAAAATACAAAAGGTATATAAAATTATGAAAGGAAAATATGGCAGATGAAGAAGCAAAAGCAAAAGCCAAAGCCAGAACAAAATGAGCATGTACTGTATAACAAGTAAACTTCCATTTCTATCCAACGAGATTCACCTAATTAGTCTCAATGTCCATTGAACTAACTATTTGGCAGTCAAATGCAGCTAGGTTCAAACTTCAAATTACAGCCGCAGAAAGAAAAACTTGACGAGGAACACTAGCAACAATCACTCGATATCCTCACTCTTATCGGTTCGATATGGGCGGGGATTTATCACCGAAATATATGTGGCTAATGAGAATATCAACAAATATTGAATAATAACAACACAGGTATTCTCATCATAGACTGTGCAGGGCCTATCAACGGATGAAACCGAAAAAGTTACACCATTTATCAGTTCCCAACCATAGACACCAGAAAAGGAACCAAAGGAACTATAACAAAATCCTGAATATCAGACCCCATAATTCAAAACCAACCACAACAACTGTCTAAGTATCCGTCACAAAGAGGGTCTGGGAGAACCCATAATTCAAAACCCCATTACAAAATTAGGGTTCATACATCAAACCCAACTCAACCCATGACAAATAAACGGCAATCCTAACAAACGAAAGAAAAACAATCTTCGACAAAAAAAAGGCAACTCAGAGAATGGGCAGTTCTGAATTTATGATACTCAAACATGTGTCATGTTAGCAAAACTGTGTGAAATGTACCTGAATAAGAGATTTCGCAAAAAAGAGAGGATGCGTGCAAGTGGAAGAGAACAATAAGGAAGAACATATTGAAAAATTGATGAAGGGAGTTGGAATCTGTACAATGTGGTGCCAAGAACACGAATTGAACATTGGCATATTTCACTCTACGAATTTCATTGTACCGTTGTTCTAAAATACTAGCCACTTTTTTTCCCTTTTTTTTTTATAAGAAACACTAATAACTTCATGGTATTCAGATAGTCTAATTCATTTAATGAGATAAAAATTTAATTTATTACTATTGTTGTTGATAACAAAATACTAACCACTTTTGTTACAACAACTAGGGTATGTTCGTGAGTTTTAAACAAAAAGGGAGGTAAAGAAAAAGGAGGGGAAGAAAGATGAAGGAAAAAAAAGAATAAATTTTGTTGTGTTTGTGAATTTTTAGATGAAAAATTATTAAAATAAATAATTTGTTTTTATTGGGATGAATTGATAATTTTTTCTATTTTCTTTCAAACCTTCTCATTTTATGAAAAAAACAAAAAAAAAACTCATTTTATTTTTTTCTTTCGGTTTCCTTCGACCTTTCCTCTCCCCCGATCCAAAATTCACAAATAAAAGAAAATTTCTAAAATATCTCACCTCACCTCCCCTCCCCTCCAAAAGCAAACTCACAAACAAAGCTTTTATGGATGATTTGGTATTATCTCAATTTTCTTTTTTCAGTTTTTGATTTATTGGTTGATAAAATGAAATTATGCATCATGGTTTGATTTTTTCTCTATTTTTTAAATGGATAAAATGAAGGAAAAAAAAAAAACAAAAAAATTGTTTTTGTTTCGTGTTTTATATGGGTACAATTTTTAAATTTTTTTAATCAAAATGATTTTATTTCTTAAAAAATGATTTTTTTCCTATTTTTTAAAAGGATAAAAAGGAGGGAAAAAATAAAAAAAATAATCAAAAAACTGTTTCTATTTCATGTTTCATATGGGTATAATCTTCAAAAATTTTTTAATCAAAATCGTTTTATTTCGTAAAGTGATTTTGGTTTTCGTTATTAATCCTATACTGTTATTGATTTTTATTTTTTCAGTTTTGAATAAGAATACCAAACAACCCCTCCCTAAAAGATTATAAATGATCTTACTTTCAAAAAGAAAAAAGAAAACAAAAAAGAAGAAGAAAAAAATGATGATGAACAATCTTAAAATTGAGGTAAAACAAAATACTAGATGTCATTCTAAATTTAATTTGCTTACCATATCATAAGTATGGAAAATGATGATTTATCTAAAACTACACATGGATGAAAATAATTTCAAAAAATTACACAAGAAAATATAAACATACAAAATTCGAAATAACATATTCAAGTCCCACTTCTTTTTCATCCTATACCCATCCACACATTCACCCTAACTTCCATCATCACTATCATCTCATCGGAAACATTGTCGAAATCTGATCACCTCGCTGGAGACATCGTCGAAGATGTAATCGGAATCCGACCATCTTGTCGGAATAGAGCGTCACTTAACTTAGGCGTTCCATTTGGAAATAGAGCGTCACTTGACACATGCGCGTTGTTCCGAAACAGAGCGTTACTTAAATCAAAATTGGATTTATTCAATACCATCAAATATCGAATCTTTATGTCAATGTTAAGAAAAAAAAGACTAATTCGAAACAGAGCGCCTGAAGGGAAAAAAATATTTTTATTCACACATGCTGCATTATAAAAAAATATTCTAATGATGAATAAAATAATGACAAAAAAACACAAAATCTTTACAACAAAATCGTTCAACATTTGATAAACATTATTTCTCTAATATATTTCGTCGAACACCTTCCTTACATCCCCCACCGTCTACATTTTGCATATAAATCTAAGAACAAGTCGAATATGAACCCGATTACGAGGTGCGGGATGAAGTTCTCGGGACTGAAACTCAAACCCATTGACCATTTATTCTCTTACAACAACTTGTTCTGCTGCAAAGATAAGATGATGAGGAAGAACAGAAATTCAGAGAAAATGGATTGGTGAGAGAGAGGGGATGTTAAGGGGAAGGATGAGAGGTGAAGAAAGTGTTGAGATGATATCTCTCAGCTGCGGTTTGAATTTAGTATTTTTGGGGTTTTGCACGAGGACGAGTGTAGGGCTGTTCGATAGGATGATAAAAATGAATTGAGATGATTAAGAAAGAAGAATGAGATCAATAATAATTATGTTGATTGATGATAGTATGTCAAATTTTGTACGAGATCGACGGCGATTGAGTGGCAATATGGTGGCGCGGTGATGGTGGAGGAAGATGAGATTGTGGGAGAAGGAGAGAGAAACATTGAAATTGTATGTTTTAGGAATTAGAATCCCGCATGGATATTTTTGGAATTAATCTCCCAAAACTGTATGTTTGGGTAATATTCTGTATGAAATACGGATTTCTCAAACAATTTTATAGTGAAAGGTTTAACAAAACAATCTTAAAAATTAGAAATTATTATAAAATAATAGACATTACTGAATATATCTTATGATATTATATTACATACCCTTCGTCCCATGAAAAATATAACGCTACATCATCACGGTATTATTCAGCATGTATTTTAAGAAGTTTCATTATTTAACTTAACGACGTAAGAAAATTACGTCACTCGTTCAGGGTTGAAGTATATAACTTAAATTATCATTACTGTTTCACAACAATTTTGCGTAAAATAATATTTGATTATCCCACGAATGATTCGTAATTTGAATAATTTTATCGTTGACTTAAACCAACGTTGCGACTTTCATTAGACGGAGGGAGTAGTATATTTTAAGGAGATATATCTCATGTATTTATCTACACCTTATCTATATGATGAGGGGTTATTTATTATTTATGATGATTAATAAGTTTTTATACTTCTTCCTATATTCTCTTTCTATGCCTTTCTATTATTCACTCGTTGAGTTGATATCATCGATCATCGATTACATATTTTACAACAGAAATCATTTATTTTTTAGATTTTATTAAGGGAGCAACAGGCGCTTTATGATTATTTTCTTTGGGGTCATATATATCTGACAACCAAATTAGGTAGATTCGAACACGACAAATATTAATCTATGGTTCAAAATAAACCTAATACAATGCATACTCACCATATGATGGAGCTATCTCATGTGTTTTGTGCAACATTTTTAATTTGATTTACATATTTTGATTACAAAGGGAAACACATATCTAGTGAAGATACTATTAAAGTATTACTTCTAAAATTAAACATAATATAGCATAAAAAATTCAGGACAACTCTCCTCCTACTGTCACCATAATTATAATACTTCGAACGATCTAGATCAATCTATCCCGTATTCTTGAATGATGATTGGATTGAAGTTACTGAGTTTATTTATATTGTGAAACAAAAATTGTGAACTTATATTTTATTTCCCTCTTTAATTTTTTTTGATAAGTAAATACATTTTAAATTTTTTACTCCACAAACAAAAAGGGTCATTATTTTTTTTTTTTGGTAGCCATTTCACGAATCATAATTAATACAATAAAACATTAATTAAGCATATATTAAGTGTTTTTATGTAATTTGTCTTAGAAAAATGAGGATATAACTTCCAAAATCTATAGTACTACCCTTTGTGTTCTTCAGACCGTAATCACCCATCCTTGGTTCCTTACGTCTCCACTCTCAGCCCTCATCATACGTTGTGTTCTTCGTGCAAATCATCTCCGATCACAACCCTATACCAATCTCTCCTTCTTTCTCGATTAAATTCGTCAAATTTGAGTCACTTATGACTTGGTTTTGATAGGCTCACGAATTAGTTCAATTATAAGCTCATAAATCCACTCGATTAAAAACTTGTTAACGGCTCAAGTTTATATATGTGAATACTATTTAATTTTCATAATAAAATATTCACAATATAGTTAGTTTATTTTGTATAGAATTTATTTTTCATAAATTTTTAGGTTGTGATTTTGATAATAATTTTTTTAAAATTTCAATGATATTATCATTTATTCATAAAAGGTTCGATTTGACTCAAGTAAATAAATGAGTTGAGCCCAAGCTTTACTGTTTATGTCCAGTACATTTGATTCGCTCGAATCAAATTTGAATGCAAATTTGAATTTATTATTTATCTAAATGAATCAAGTCAACATTATAGTTTACTTGGCTCGGCTCATTAATAACTCTATTTTTAGGTGTTAATAATGAATTACTAAATTCCAATGAAATTAGTATTATAATTTATCATATCCATCAAGATTATATGATAAGTTTTGCCGTATTATTTTCATCACAATCATCATATCTATATTTTTTACTTTTTTTAGAATGATATCTTTCATTTTTTTCGATAAAAAAAAAATGAAAATTATAGATATAATGATTGTGCTGAAAATAATACAAGAAAACTTATCATATAATTTTGATTGATATGATAAACTTGTCATATAATCTTGATGGATATGATAAACTTGTCATATAATCATTATATTTATAACTTTTAGCTTTTTAAATTCGTTTCCAGCTTTGAAAAAATAAAACCTTTTCCACTAATTATGGTTTCCAAAATTGATAAACCAAAAAAATCCAAAATAAACACATATCCAAACAACAACTTCCCAACAAAAATTTCCTTCAAATACACAAACCCCAAATCCAAAATATCAAAAACAAACCAACGACCCAGATCACTCCTCTCCCCCTAATCTAACGACAACGAACCCATCCACGTCACCTAAATCCTATCCCAAACCAATAAAATCCCCCAAAAATCTATCCCTCTCAGTTTCCTCTTCTTCATCGTCAAAACTCAACCAGCAGCCGCCTCTTGCCCTTTTCACCTCTCCCCTCAATTTCAAATTTTGCTCACTGCCCAATAATTTATAGCGCAAAAAATTATCTGGGTAGTCGTCGAAATCGAATATGAACTCGAATAACGAATCCAATTCCGATCAAACAGCGACGACAACGACGACAGGGGCGGCGACATCGGGTGTGGGAATGGGAGGGTTTGTGGGGCCACAGTGGAGGGCGATGAT
>JAOVYX010001358.1:0-12723 GCA_035668315.1 Drosera spatulata | reverse complement strand
CATTAGAGTGAGATTTCATGCATATAGATACATATCTCATTGTCCGAGAGGTAACAAATATTTGTTGGGGATCACTTGTAAGCAATGAGACAATATATTGTGTTCGGGATTACATATCATTATTCGAAATTATGATTTGTATCATTTAGGTAGCTTCCTTAGCTTCTATACCTATAAACCCGTTTGGTTTGCTTAGCCTTGTCATGGACTGGGTCTATGACGGCATAACGTCACGTGCCGGGCATTTCGGATTTCGGGGCATAACAGTTTTTTATTTTATTCTTAAAATATATTAGACTTTATTTTGATAATTTGGTTACACAGCTCACACTACATTCATTGCAACCATCCCTTCTCGATAGACAAGTATACATGATGGAGTTGCTGGCGCTCGAATGGAACTAAGAAGATGATGACAACGATAGTGTCGACAACTACGAATTTAAGGCGAGAAGCGTAGGTGACAAATCAAGCAGTTCGACAAAGACTCCCGAGATAGCATCCGGTGATGTCCTGGCACGACATGTGGACCAAAAAAAGTTATCAATCCTGCAAACCATGAAAAACAGTTTCAGGATGTCAACTTTGAAAATGTTATGCTCAACAAAAAAAATCAAAGAAACGCTGGCAGAAAATCAATTACTGAAGAATAAGGTAACATACTTCAAGTATATTTATATTTGGTTGTTTAGTTTTCATTTTCTTTGATGATTATACTAATGGCACCTGTGAAAAATTATGCAAGGTTGACGAGGCGATGCAACAGGCGAAAATGCAATTGACGAATCATAAAAAACAATCAACGAATTGTTGTCAGAGAAAGGCAAAGTAAGCACTTTTTTTTTTCAAAAAACCACAAAGTTGATTTGTTAACTGACGCACTGTATGTACTACATAAGGCGCATTGTTTGTTTATACCTGGCGCACTGCTTGTTTAAAACTGGTCAACTGAAGCAAAGGCTCACGCACAACATCATCACCAAAATCATGATTTATCTCAGAATGTTGATTATGATTGGAAATTTGAGTCCCAGAAATCCATGCACCAGTAGAAAATCTCAGGTGCACTGAGTTATTACAAAGGCGTACTGTTTGAGATTGTGACACACTTCAGTACTCACCCGCACTTGTTTCTTCAAACTGACGTACTGTTTCATTTACAGGATCTTAAACCACACTCGAACCACGACAAGTCAAACTCATTCCTCCACACATTACATTCACATCAATTGATGATAAACAATGATATTTCGAGTGCTCAAACAACATCATCAAATCCTCTTGATCATTCAAGAAACATCGTTCATGACCTGCAATTGAATAATACAATTTGAATTCATTTGATGAGGTGATTTTGAAACGATCTCGTATCTTTTCTAAAACATATTCGAAATCCAAATTCGAATGACATAAAAATGAATGAAATATAGAACCAAATTTACAAACAAAGATGATCTTCTCATCCATTACAAAAGGATCGCAGATAATGATCAAGATGACAATGGCGATGTCGGACAAATTTCGTTGTTGATTATGATTTTTGTCATCGATTTTGAATGAGAGATCTACACAAAAATATACATTCAGCAAAAAAAAAAAAAAAAAGAATGAAAAGGGAGATAGTTAAAGTAATAACCACGAGTTTGGGTGATGAAAATGAAAAGTGTATGAAATGGAAAATATTTTACCGGGTTATATCCAATAAGTATTATTTTATAAAACATGTACCATAGGGGAATTTTCTGTCAATTCTAAATTATTTAGACATTTCATTTATGTTTGATGATGTTGTCAAATATTTTCATAAAATTTCTTTGGGTAAAGAATGTGAATGTATATGTCTTTTATAATATAATTTGTATGAAATTATTATGACATTTACTCTGTTTGTTTTTTTTATTGAAATGATTATAATTATCAAATTAATTATATCACATCATGAATAGAATCAAGTTGTTATAGTATGTGGTATAAAATTTTTTTGGCTTTTTTTCTTTTTGACAAAAACTCTTGGTTTTTTGAAGTAAAATATTTTCAATCGTATCATTTTCTCGTAATAATTAGCATTAACGATAAAAATATTTACACACAGATTCTTTTGTCATGACATATATAAAGGGTTAATCTATGAACTAAAAAAGAGTAAATATGAAAAGATTTTTTTCTCATAATTATTAATATTAATTATTAAATATATTGAGAGTGAAATTACTATTGAACCCCTCAATGATAATTGAATTGATTGATATATAGATATTAATCTCGGATGACATATAATGACATACCATGACATCCCATGAGATGGCATACCATGGGATGAAACTCCGAATTAAGAATATATATTGATTTTTTCTAAGTGTTGGGATCATAGCTTTGCGACGGATTCTGTCTCTAACATATAATAACCAAACCCTAAACCAAAAATCTTAACCTTTGAAACAAGTTTAAGAGATTCCAAATGTGTTCAAAATTGTTAAATTATCAAAAGATTTTAAAAACATAGTTTTCCTTGAATTTTATGAGTTTTATTACATGATCATTAAGTTTTATAAGTAATAAGTGATCATATGTTAACTTCTAATGTTAACATAATTTTTTTTGGAATGTGAAAAAAATTTATTCTTAACAAATTGATTTATTTTGATGAAAGAAACTTAAATGTATCAATGTAAATGAAAAAAAAGTGTTCATATGACAATGATATAAATAATTACAAGAAAAGAAAACTCTACGTTGCGATGGATCCGTCGTAAATATCAAATTTTTACAACGGAATCCATCGCAAAGTAGGTTCATTTTTATAAACGAAATTATTTAAAAACATTTATTGTCATCAATAAACAATTCAAGATAATAATTTAATTTGGTATTACGACGGAATCCATCGCAGGCTCTCGGTTCCAAAAAAGTATTCAACAAACAATAAAAACAAAGTGCATTTAAACAAAATTAGTTTAGTTTTTTCAAAAAAGAAAAAAACATGAGTGACAACATCTGTCCTTATTGCTTAATAGGGAAAACTATTTTTTGGTAAAAAATTAATTTAAGTTTTAGAGACGGATTCGTGGTTAAATTTCATTTTTTTCGACTGATGTTGACTTTTTCATCACAAATTATTTTTTCTTTTCTTTGGAATTATTTTAAATACGGATCCATCACTAAATGAAAAAAATAAAGACGAAATTTTCCGTTGTAAAAATATTGTTTTTTTGTAGTGGCATTCTTAATTCATCTCAATCGCGTCTCCCGTGTCTTAGCATCAATGGACGAAACACCTAGCTTATTTCGAATCCTTCCATTTGTAACTCATCTATTTGGGAGATCCCACACATCCATCGCAACATCCTCATCTTTGCTGCATGCGTCTTATTTTCTTGGACTTTTTTCATGGGCCACCACTCTACCTATACATCATTGCTGGTCTTACTATCGTACGGTAGTATTTTTTCTTTAGTCTTAGGGCGATTCTTTTAGCATCATGCCACTTTTTAAACCTGTTTTGATACGATGTATAATGTCTTCATCAATCTCGACGTTTTCTTGAATCATAAATCCAGGATATATGCTTGAAGGATGAAGTCTTCTTGATCGCCTCAGATCCAAATTTAACTTTCGCCTCTTGAGTATTGGGCACTTCATTCAACTTACACTCCCCGAATATATGATAGAATAAGGTTAGTTCCAAGATGAACAACCCCTACTAGATTAATAGTCTAATAATTAAACAGTGTATTTTAATGTTTACTATTGTTTTTCTTACGACGTAATAATTATTAAGCTAATTTGTCTTGTTTCACATTCAAAATGTCAAATAAACAATGGATAAGATTAAATTGAATTATTTTCTTCACCAGTCGCTAGATCTAGATGATTTTTTTAATTTCTTTTGGAAATGAAATCTCGATGATATTAATTCCTCATATACGAGATTAAGTTTTTGAGGTGAAATGAATAGTCCCTTATCCTCACTCATGACACGAAATAACAAAATTAAAACAACATTAAAATACATAGGATTATTAACTCTACTCAATCTTTATAAACCCCAAACACACTCTCCGGGATAGGGGATAGAACTAATAATTCCCTCCAATCAATTATTCCATTTTTGTTTGGTAGATTTATACATTAGATTGAATTAAATAATCATATTTAATTATTCTGTCGCATAACATCTATTTTGACACACCATACATCCGTCACATTAAAAAAAACACAACCTAACAAATAATCGTAAAAAAAATAATCCAAGAATAATAATGCCGTAAGATAAGGGGCTAATTATTATTATTGTCCAAAACTATAAAAAACAAAATCAGTAATAGAAATAGAAAACTAATAACGAAAAACAAAAATCCTTCATGAAATAAAATATTTTCTTATAAATTGAATATTAAATGATGCACTCAAATGAAACAAAAACAGGGAATAAAAATCATTTTTCCTAATTTTTTATTTTTATTTTATTCATTTGAGAAAACAATATCAATGCATAATAATTCTGTTTCATGAATCAATAAAATAAAAACAAAAAATTCAAAGACAACAAAATGATTTCACCTAATACTCCCTCCGTTTCGAATTAATGATAATGAGATTTATTATAATAATTATAAAAAAAATTAATAAATATAATATAATAGATGAGATTAATTTAATATTTTTTATATTAAAATATTATCAAAATAAAAATATTTTACTTATTTTAAAATTAATTAAAAAAATATTTTAATTAATTTGGGACGAAAATATTAGCATTTCCAAAACAATGGCACCATCTCTTTTGACATGGTACAAGGTAAAACGATTATTTATCGAACAAATCATCTTGTACCGACTCACCGGAGTATTACATATCGGACACGGTGGCGCAACTCCCGAAACCGACTCAATCGAACCCGAAGCCCTAAGATGCCGGCGCCGACGACTCGATCCGGCGATGCGATCTTCGCAAGCGTCGAGCGAGTAGTGAGTAATCAAACCCTCGATTCCATTCTATTCAATTCGATTGGATCCTATCTGATTCGCTGATTTCATCGATTAGGTTTTCGGTTTTTGATTGATAAATTTTGATGATGGATTTGGTAGAACGCGGAGCTGTTCACGTTGACGTATGGGGCGATTGTGCGGCAATTGGTGACGGATCTGGAAGAGGTGGATGAAGTCAACAAGCAGCTCGATCAAATGTCAGTGTTTGTCAATGCGATTCCATCTTCGAACACACGCTCTTTCTCTTGTAATCCTGTTCAGAAATGCTCGATTATGATGGTGAAATTGTTGGTTTGGTGGTGTTTAATGTTTGAATTGCGGTGATCTTGGTGATGATGATTGAATTTTAGGACTTGGTAGGTTGTGGATTATTGCTGTGACCTTGGTGATCATGATCTGTTAGAATTTGAAAGCGAATCTATGAAAAATGATGAATGATAATAAAGGAAGAAGAATGTTCTCGTCTTGTGATAAAGTTCGATATCTTTGTAATCAATTCAGATAATAATAATAAAAAAAGTTAGATCGGAGTGGCTTCGAGGCAGGTTTATTAATGCAGAACTTACATTAGATAAGGAATTGTAGCTATATTGCTATAGATTGACATCGAAAATGAGAGTACCAATGTAAGAGGGGGAAGTGAGAGTCTAAATGATACGGTGAAGAGGCTGATGGATCCAAGTGGATCGTGCAATCTTTAAAGAGTACTATGATAAGAAGGAGAGCCTCTCAAAATTAAGAATCATTTCACTCTTTTTTTTTTTCAACAAAGTCGATCTGGGTTTCCCTACATTGCAAGGAAAGGGTTTGAGCGGTGATTTAACCTTAGTGGTGATTAGACAGGTTCTGCTAGATACTGTAATCATCCTCCAATTGCTTGGCTTTCCCAAAATTTTCCACTTCTTGGAGGAGAGATGTTCACGAGTTCCAATAATACTGCAACTGATGGCCATCAAATAGGGTAATGAACCCTTTGTTGAAATAGAGATGAAGTGCTGAAATATATGCTTCCATTAGCCATCTAATCATGGATGTGGAAGTCCTGTTTCTTGGAGGCTAATTATCTTATCCATGACACAAGCTGTAGTCACAGTCACTGACCAGCAAGAAAACGAGTAGCCAAACTAAACCAAGTGAAAGCTGTGGCTTCAAACCGGCTGGTGATCCTAAGTAGATGTGGGATGATGTGGTTTTTGGCAAAGAGAAATCCGTGTGAATTGCAAATAATGGAATCTGTTTGATTAGCAATGAAAAGGTGTAAACTGTATGGTAGTGATGTTGAATCCATTTTTCGGTGCTCTTCAGTCAGCATCCTTTTTTTTTTTTTTTTTTTTTTTTTTTTTTTTTTTTTTTTTTTTTTTTTTTTTGTGTTGTCTTGTTGGGGTGCTCTTGGTACTTCTCTCACATGCCATATTAGCAATACTATGCCATTAGCAATACTTCTGCTGCTGCTTTTTCCATTCTTGTCAGGCTTTGCATGGGTGAATAATTGAACTTTAGTTTGATTCTCATGGTCTATGGGTGCATTGATTTTCTTGTAGGGGTTATAATATTGGAGTTCGACTAATTGACGAGTTTCTCGCAAAATCGAACGTGTCAAGGTGTGTCGATTTCAAGGAGACAGCTGAAGTGATTGCTAAGGTTCACACAATAGTTTAATTCTCTCTCTCTCTCTCTCTCTCTCGCTCTCTCTCTCTTTTTTCGCATGCCTTTTAGCAGTTTAAGTCTTTAGTGTAAGGTTATGATTTGATGGTCAAATATGATCTCTTTGATTCTGAATGCTTTATTTTCGGCTTAAACAAGTGTCTTGTGTTGCTTATGTTAAATTTGATTCATTTGGATTGTCATCTTGTTGGCATCCTGTGGAAACTCTAATAGTTTTTATACTTGTGAGCTATTTGTCTTCTAAAGTGTTCATCATTTCTAAAAGGTGGGAGGGAGGGAGTGAAGGAAGGTAATTTTTAATCTGGTGCATGTAGGGAATAAACTTGGTCCTGTGGCAGCTTTCTCCCCTTTCTTGTCATGTTGCTATGGCGCTGCTGGCCGCTGAATATTTCAAATCTTCAAGTTCACTGCTACTGTTAGTATGGCTTCTCCTGGGCATACATCTGATTTACTTATTTACTGCTTGCCACTGCATCCATCTTTAAAATCTTAATTGTCGTACTATGTCTGTGAATTGTCGTTGCTGTTTTGAACGTTGAGTAATAGTGTTGTGACTTTACCTACCTTGGTTGTTTATGTGGAGAGCATCTTCTCTTTATCACGCCAAGGTTCACCAGACGAGACTTTCCCACACCATACATATTGATAATGAGTTGCTAGTCAATTGGGTCACAAGGGATTTGTACGAATTCTTTAATTATTCTAATTTCTAAGGTAAAACTACAAAAGTGGGCTGTGAAGTCAGACATACAGAAACTTGTCCCTGTTCATCTTAGGTCTAGTTAATTATGGTCAAGTAGAATAAATTTTTAATGCGCAATTGGTTGCTGTTTTGATGTTGTGCTCTTTTTTTGTTCAGTTTTCATGGATAATCATAAAAGAAAATTATCAAGCTATTCGAAATCCGGCACCCCATATTTTCTTTAGACTGCATGCACTTGCATATTTGTATTTCCTCTCCGGGATTTTAGACGTGTTTTGATGAGCAGTTCTTATGAACAGATTGGTTTCAAAATGTTTTTGGGTGTCTCTGCGTCTGTGACCAACTGGAATGTTGAGGGAACAACCTGCAGTCTTGTTTTGGAGGATAATCCCCTCGTTGACTTTGTCGAACTTCCAGACACATGCCAAGGTCTGTGCTATTGCAACATCTTGAGCGGGATCGTCAGAGGAGCGCTGGAGATGGTTAGTGTTTCTTAGTTGATTCCTTCTTATTTTTCTGTTATGCTTGAGTACTTATTTCATTTGCAGCACAACATGCACTGTATCTGCATTCTGTGAAGAATACATTTGTTGCTAGTATATTTGAAATTTCTTTTAGCATTGACAGCATTCCATACTTTTAGCATCGATAGTGTTCCATACTTCTTGAAGTGGCCAATCTAATTAAGTCCTGATTCAGTTGCCCGTTTGTGTGCGTTAAGAGGTGGAGAGGAACCCATTAATGTGAAGAGAAAAACTACCTGGGCCAAGGATGGTACGCGAGAACCATGTATTAAGTAGCCGAGATCCAACGTGTAGAAGAAGTCGGTTAAATATATGTTCATGGTTATTGATTGATTGTCATGTCCATGTAAATCGTCTCATGTATTGGGATAAGATGATTGGAAACCGAACATGGTGGAAGAATTCTGAGGTAGTTCTTTTTTTTCTGTTGTTTCTTTTGTTTTTGTTTTTGTTTTTGTTTTTTTTTTTTTTTTGGTCATACTGAGGTCGTTCTTTAAAACCTTTATATTACTTCCGCCATTTTTATTATTGTTTTCACTTCTTGATAAACTAGATGGTTGCAGGTATCAATGAAGACCGAAGTTACATGGCTCCGAGACATGCTGCGAGGGGATGATGTGTTCGAGTTGCAACTCAAACTTCTGAAGCAAGTCCCTGAAGAATATCCTTACAAGGATGACGAATGACTGAAGTTGTATTTGTCGTCACTTGTTCTCAATCACTCTAGAGAGTTCAGATCAGTCCTTGCCAAATGTTTTCGTTCGAGTAATTCTTGGTTAATTATTCCGCGAGCGTAGGCTTGGTTCTTTTCACAAAATCTGTTTAGCGTAATGAGTGATTCCTTAAACGTCTATTGTAATTTGATTATGTGGAGTAGATGACAATTTCAAGCATCTGTTGGTAATGTTGTCTATATCTGATGGTTTATTCGTGAGCGATGTGATGTAGAATAATTATTGATGTACGGCGTACCCGTTGCTAATTTACTGGTGCGATGGTGCACGAGATGGTAGAGACCATCATATCCATAGCATGACCCATAGTAGGAGGGATGAACGTTTTCTGCACAGCAAGTAGGGCTGCAAATGAGCCGAAACCTGTTTGGTTCGATTCGATAAATTTCGATTCGAGTATTATTTATTAAATTTGTGAGTCAAGTTCGAGCTTAATTTTAGGTTTGTGACGTGCATATTCGTCACAAATTTCGAACAAAAAGCACGTGTCATATAAGATAAGCAATAATTTCATGTCTAGAAGAACCAATAATGTTTGAAGCATAGAGATACTAATTCATCATCACAGTTTGGTCAAACCCACGAAATTACGAAGTTGATATCTAGACCAAGACAATAGAACAAAACCCAGTACAACATGATAGCGTAATTAAAGCCTGAAAGCTAAAGCCACCAGCGAGGCCATCATGAAAACAACTTCGACGCACTAGACATCAAGACAGATTCACATTTCTGATATCACAGTAACAGATAGGCCTGTTCTTGATCTTCGGCACCATCATCCTCAGCATGCCATTCTTCATCTTGTGTCTTTGGCAGCCTGGCCTGCAGCAACCGCAACCAAGAACAAACTGACCAAGGAGGCTCTGACCAACCTCTTCAGTTCCGTAGAGCAGGGTGGTGTCATCATCTTGAAGCCCGACCGCCTCTTGTCCTGGTCGAACATCAGGCAAGTCCAACCTGATGTACAGGTGGTTTCTTGTCGTAAACTTCATTTCCTGCGGTTTTTCTTTCCCTTTCACAATGAAAGGATTCTTGCGCACCAGTAAGAATCCTCTGAATGGGGGGCTCGGAAGAACTGCCTCTTGCACTTCCTTATCCTCTGAATCAAAACCTGTTACATAACGTTCAAGTATAATAACAATAGTTGCATGTCATTTGATGCAAGGAAGCCAAAAACTGAATTTTATGCAGGATGACGTGATGGCATAAGTTAGATCCATCTTAAACAAAACTTCCAGACCATGTCTTATGCAAGATGAACACAGATATTTAAGCACATGGAGTGATTCAGGAGTAATGAGTGTGCCATTATTTAGCGAAAATGATAACCTGAAAATAAACTAGTTATGAAGGAAAATGCCATTTCACCTTCAAAGAGAATCTGCTAAGACCATAGCAACTGAGTTATGCACAAGCAATACCGGATTGAGAGACAGGATAGGATATGAAACAATAAATCTCCAGCTTCTATTAAATTAGCCTCAATCTCCTACACCAAAGGTAGGTATAGCTATATGCCATTATAGATCGACTCTGGATGCTAATCATATTCAGTTTGGTCATAGCTATCATCAAATCCGTCATATCATAAGTTCAATCCAACTGCGGAAGACTCTAACGCCGTTTGTATCTTAGCACGCTTCTTAAAATAAAAAGTCCAAGGCTTATATACTGAACTATGCGCTCATCCTTATTCCAGGCACGGACAAAAGGTACATACAGTGCGGTTGGTTTTCATAATATAGTTGCATATTCTCGGACAATGAAACATGAAAAAACAACAAATAAACCTTTATCCGATTACTTGGGGTCGGCTAATTGAAGAGCGCCTCAGAGTGATTAATTCCACTGTGCAACAACGGGAGAACACAAAACCACTATTCTTCAGAAAGGACTAATAAAAGGTACGTACATGCGCAACATTTGCTCAATGCACAAAACAACAACCATTCATGAGGAGGCCATATTCCAGAAAAGGACTCACAAATATCTTTCGTATTGTATCGGAACAGAATTTTGAATCGGAACAGAATATCTTTCTATTGTACCGATTGTTAAATATCTTTCGTATTGTAGAACTACATATATGCATATAAATCGGAAGAGATGAGAATCTTGAGCACGAATGATCAAAGCCCGTGCTCTATCTAATGATTAACATGTTGTATTGATCTCTATGATGCTGTCAAATACAGAAATTTTAATCATAGAGAACTAGGGATCTAACCAGCCAAGTCAGCGCTATTAATCGCAGTGTTAAAAGTGAAGAGCGACCCAGTAGCACCCTTGAACAGCAACCTGAGGCATCCGTTTTCCAGCTTGGCCTCATCAGGCATCCTCACATCATCGCTATCAAGAAAAACCTTCGCCTTGTACATCCTACTGCCACAATCACTGTTCCATTCCTTAGGCGCCACAGCGGACACCACCAAATCCTTTGTCTCCTTCTCGATCCTCATCTTCAGGCTATTCTTTGCTGCACCCGGCGTGTCAATCCTGATCCGAAGCCCTTCTTCCTCGTGCTTTGCCTCTCCCGCTTCTCTTTTGAGTCGTTCACCGTTGAACTGTGCCCCTAAAACCTCCAGCATCTTAGCAAGACCTAACAACAACAACAACAAGGACATTAACAACAACAACAACAAGACCAGCAGCAACAAGAGCAAGAACAACCCCCTTTTTTTTCTCTGTTTTCTACAAAAACCTTCCCCGACGATGAATCATCTCAGAAAAAGCAGTACCATTTGAAAACTAACTCCGATGAAGGTCCCGACACACCATCTGCCGGTCCAACCATGGAATCTCAAACGCAAGCACAAGGTCGGAAGAAAACGTCTTGGATTTGGGATCACATGGAGCTTAAGAGGATCGGAGGGTAACCAACACATATGGTATAAGGTTTGCAATTTTAATAACTTTGCTTATAAAAAAAATAATGGTACGGACACACATTTTCTAAACATGTAAGACAATGTCTAGCTCAACATGGTGTTAAGGAATGTACACAAACACAAATTCAACTTAGTAATGTTGGACCATCTACATTTAGATATACTGATGATTATCATAGACGAAATTAGTTGAATATATTATTTGAACGGAACAACCTTTTGTCACGAGTGAACACCCAAATTTTCAAGAATATATACGTGATTCATTTAATCCTTCCGTTCACTTATATTCTAGAAATACTTTTAAACGAGAGGCTCACTACAAAAAAACAGTATTTTAGCTACGGAAAATTTTAGGTACGGACAAAATCCGTCGCAAAAACATATATCTTAATGACGGATCCGTAGCTAAAATAAAAAAGGAAAAAATTGATTATATTTGCGACGGAAAGTCAATGCTGTGACTATATTTTTTCAATTTAGCAACGGATATCCGTCGCTAAAAGTTTTTTGCAATTTTCACGCCATTATTTAGCGACGGAATCCGTCGTTAAATAGTTTAAAAAAATTTATAACAAAATATATTAACGACGGATCCGTCGCTAATAGCTTTGAAGAGTACCATTTAGCGACGGAATCCGTCGCTAAATATATTGTTATAATTTTTTTTACTATTTAGTGACGGATTCCGTTGCTAAAATTCGTTTTCGATGATGATTTATCACCTAAAAGGTAACAAATTGTACATATTTTGGGATATCGCAATAGTGGAAATGTTAACTTATGATAAGACGTTCTATTTGATAAAATTTTAGTGAAAACATAATTTATTGTTAAAAACTCTTAATAATATATATGCTGCACATGATATAAGATGTTATATATGTAATAAAATTTAAAACACATAAGATGTTGTACATGATATTGGTGTTAAATGTATCGTGTATTATAAATGATGTCTTTATGAAATTAAATTGAAAGTATTCATGAAAAAGAAGTCATGATTTGGTATTGTAAAAACAAAAAATGTTTGTTTAAACCTATATTTTAGCGACGGAATCCGTCGCTAAAATGTTCAAATGAACAACATTGACGATGGATCCGTCGCTAAAGTTAGTTACAAATATGTTCTGGTTTTTGCTAAGGCAGAAATCACCTCATTTTAGCGACGGATTCCGTCGCTATTTAGGTTTGAATACAAATTAGCGACGGATCCG
>JAOVYX010001357.1:0-12724 GCA_035668315.1 Drosera spatulata | reverse complement strand
AAAAAGAAAAAAAAAAAAGACTTGTTGCTTATTTTATTTCATTTTTTGTTTTTCCTTCAATGCAGGTAGCATGGGGATTTGATGAAATTTGGCGCATATATTGAAAAATTAAATAAATGATGGGCGTAACGTGATTGAATTGTAATAGGTGTAGTTCCAGTCATGATTTGATTTATTGGGTATACGACTTTGAGAGTAAACGTTGTTTGTGTTGTAGTTGCAACAGATCATATGATGTTTGTAATTCCATTTCTGTAGCCGTTGTATATGGATTGAAGCTTTGACTTTACGATTTTGTGCTCTTATGATGTTCCGTGGTTCGATGTCTTGCATTGCATAGAAAATATATAAAAAGGAGAGAAAGACATCGAACTGAAAGTAACCAACGTAACTCCATTAAGGACGAGGATTAATTTGTATTAATTGATTGTGATGATCGCAAGTTTGCTGGCCCTCTATAAATTGCTGGATGGGCTCTTGCGTGGTTCTTGAGGTTTTGAGATCGATCAAAATCTAAACCATCAATCATCATGTCAGTTGGAACCGCTGATTATCTATGATGTCGATTTGAATGATATTATTGCATACAACTTATTTTTAGAGTTCCCAATCAGGATGATTTTGCTTAGTCCCATGATTGTTTCATAAAACAAACATCATCATCTTACTTTTTGGATCATTTACTCTGTTAATTGTTTCGAAATTAACCCCTTCACTTAACAACAACAACAACAACCTCGATATCCTAAGAAGGATAAAATATATACAGTTTTACTCATGTTGCGAATAATTAAGAAACTGTTTGGTCCTTGACCCCTTCACTTACCTGGTGTGAAATTAACCTCTTCGCGTGCAAGTATAAGCATTATGTGCATTGCTTGGTCCTTAATACATGGACATGGAAGGAGATATGTCCATGGCGTTAGCCTCATCACTTAGGTTTACACCATGGAATGACAAACTCACAAAAGCCTTGGGCTTGATTGATTTCTCGACAATGATCAAAACATAAAGGTTAACAATTTTGCTGACCATATTGTGAGGTAACACCTCAAATTTGTTTAACTTGCTATATGGAATAGCATTGTTTAATTTATGAATCAGATATTGTCTACGACGGAATATCTGAGTTGTTATTATATTGTTTTTTGTATGAAGAATGCATAACATTTGTTTTCCTTTTTTTTTTTCAAATCCAAAACCTTGAATTTTAAACAATATGAATTGATTCAATGATAAATAATTATTCTCTATGTAACGGGATTTGAGTATTTGACACCCCATGAAACCATGAGAAGAAACTAGAGATAAGATGGTTCTTATGTTTGCTTCGTAGAAGCTACTAACCAAAATCTCGGCCGAAGTATACTTGGCTTGAATACAGTTGGACAGTGGAGATGCCAACTCAGCAAAATTCATGATACTGCATCACCTGTCCCCCACCAATCATCTTTTTCCTTTAGTACTCATGCATTAGGCATATACATATTGATAGTATTTGAGAGCAGCATGCAACCACACAACCAGCAAAATTACTGTTTGGTATGACTGAATGAATTTTAGTTTTGAGCTTTGTTTCGAGAAGTGAAACTGTTAAAGGAAACAAAAACCATATCAGATGTGATACTGAGTCACGAAAATCTGGATTAGGAAATCATTAAATGAACATTCTGGTATCAAAATTGGTTTTGTAGTAAGTCGCGTGGAATGCAGCGGGCTATTGTTAGAATTCAATTTGCTACGATATCACGATTAACGATAAAAAATTATATAATTCCTAAGATGCTAGATCGCCTGTCAATCCACAAAACGATATTCTAAAATTCCATATTTGAACTAACGGAAACTAAATTCCATATTCTAAAGGTCTAGTCAGACCAATATTCCCTATATATATGTTACTTATTCACTACAGAGCAATGCACTCTCTTCACTCATCTTCATTAGTCCATTGATGAGCGAACCCTGAGATCAATGGCGAGATCACAAACAAAGCTTCAGTACATTGAGGATGATTACTCTAGGAAAACATGCTACCGAAAGCGGAAGAAGAGTCTCCTAAAGAAGCTACAAGAGATAACAACTCTTTGTGGCATACCAGCTTGCGCCATCATCTATAGCCAATATGATAAGGTGCCCGAAGTCTGGCCTAATCATGATGAGGCTCGAGAGCTGGTACAAAAATTCAGGGGTCTGCCAGAGATGGATCGGACCAAGAAGATGATGAACCGGGAGGATCTTCTACGACAACAGATCTCCAAACTCAGTGACCAAATCGTAAGGGTCCAAATCTCTAACCGCGAGAAGGAGCTGCAACAAATAATGTACGGTTGCTTGACCGGGGCCAGCTTCAAGGGCATGAAGTTGTGCGATGCACTCGACCTTCATCAACTCGTAGGCAAGACATTGAGGGGCATCAACGGATTGCTGAAGATTAACCCTGAGGATGGCTTGGTGTCGTCCCTTTCTCCATCCATGCCATCTGGTCGTCCTCTGTCTGTAGAGCCAGCAGTCGATGACCAGTTGGAGTCTGAAATGGGAATTGTTGACCCTGTTTTTGGAGCCATCAACCCCATGCAAATGCAGCCATGGATGATGCATGATTATCAGGTCGATGGCATTATGGGATTCGAAGGGATCAATAACATCCGTCATATATCATTTGTTGATGCTAACTACGTTGGTTCGAGTGGCTTTGCAGGGCCAAGCAACGTTGCAGGGCCGAGTAGTGTTACAGGACCGAGTGGCCATGCTAGGCCTAGCAATGGTTTCAGCTATGGAGAACCCTCGTTCCCCGATGAATTCTTCTATCAGGAAAACTGAATCGAGCTTTTAATTGTATTATTTTAATCTCGAATAATAAATCTAGTTAATCTCGAACTTTAGAACAAGTAATAAATCTAGGGGACTATATGTTCTCCTTGTTAGATCTCTTTATGTCGGTTGTCTCTCGTTTTTGTTGCAATTTCAGTTATGTACGGCGTTGTACGATAGTCTTCTACTGTATTATGCCGCTCTTGTTATTAATTATTGTATCTTTTTATCAGTTATCTAGTTCTCTTATGATGTTTGGAATAAGAAATTATCAGATTTGCATTAATAAAAAAATTGTTGCAGTGAGGCTGCAAAAAAAAAAAAAAAAACTACTTACGTCTCAAATAAATTAGGATGTTCGATTCATTACATACCATACAACAAGATTATATTCCAAAACCTAACATGAAGTAAATGATGTATTTGTCCGATGATGAAAATCCAAAACCTAAAAAAACTCGAACTCCTCATTCCCCATCGCCACGCCTTCGATGTTTATTCATCGGGAATTTTCTTCCTCCAAAATCCAATTTGCGCGGATCGTGAGAGCAACGAAAAGGCTGAATCACCCATCGGCGTCTCTGGAATGAGAATCTGCAGTGGAAACATCGCGGGGTTGAGTCGAGACCGGAACCGGAATCGAATTGAAACCCTAATTGGACTCAGCAAGGTGAAAGAACAGAAACGGGATACTTGGATTGGGATGAAAGTTGGGGATCGAGGAGGAGTTGTCGCGAACACTCGTTTGTTTATGATTCAGGGTTTTGGGTTAAAGTTGGGTCAGTTCACATATGTATGTTCTTTTGGCCCAGCTTAGGTGTTGGATGTTTCCCTTGGTCTCCCCAGGATTGTTACACGAGATATATGCAGTTTTATTTCTATTGCATACAACGAGGTCGGGGCAGTGGCACTCGTCTGTGTGATATGTGCAGGGATTGTGTTCTACTTGTGGTGATTGGATCCAACAGATGTAAAGAATGCTGAAGGTATTCGAATATGATGGCATTTGGCAAATGCCATCAGTTTCGACAATGAACGTGTTGTGCTGATTGAGAATAAGGATTCACAGATGGTTTCTTAGTTGATTCAAGACAATGATATGGAAAGTTGTTTCGTGCTAGTGATTGCAGAAGTCCAGCAGGACCAAAAAGGTGAAACTCGGATCCATTTGGCTCGAATAATTAGAGTATGTATTAACCATCCTATATTTTCGTACAGCTTTGTCACTTATTGAAAATCTGACTTGCACGATATACATGTAAGTAGAAATTCAGGGCGAGGGGCTATAGTTATGCGATTCTTCTGCTCAAATGCTTAAACCAATCAGTTCTGTGTGATTTTCCTCGTAGGGTGATCCTTGCAATATTGCAGGTTGTCACTTATGTCTTGGGCTACCTGTTTTATTTTATCTCGACGATGTGATAACCAAACGGACATGGTACTAATCTGTGTTAGTTCAGCCAAGTAGATCTTCCGGACCCTTTTTATCTTTATTTTCCTGAACTGTTTCGTTGTTTGAATAAGGTGGAGGGAAAAATCCATGTTTGGTAGTATTTTTGTACGATTTTGAATTCAAACTTATGGACTCATTGAACCTGTTTCCAGCAACATATGGAAAAATATCATAATGGATATGCATTAATAGTATGCATCCATCGCTACATGTTTGGATTGAAATCTTATTTGCTGGCATAGAGTAACAAATGAAGTGCAGATTCGTAATTTTTACTTCGATGACTGTTATTGGCTTAATCCTGATGTGACCTTATGCGCTCGAGGATCTGTGATTTTCTTTGTAAGCAGTTAAGCACTAAATCGATGGTTGGATGTGTGCCAGGAAATAGTATGACGTGTGTGTATCAGTCATAGGAGGTAGATACTGATCTACAAGTTCAGTGTATCCGGATCAACATTAATTCTAATTAGGTGCGAACGCTTAGATCGAGAGTTTCGAATATCTCCTGCTGTAGGATACATTACCTAAACTGTTTTCGTAGTTAATTAATCTTGAACCTCCATCACTATATACATACTTGACGACTTTTCAGCAAGAACTCACACTCCTCACTTGTCAGCAATGGCTAGAACCCACAAGAGAAAGAAGGTGACTCTTGCATTCATTAAAGATAGAAATGCGAGGAGGTCAACCTACAGGAAGAGGAAGAGCGGTCTTCTGAAAAAGATCACTGAGATCACTACACTCTGTGGTGTGGAGGCGTGTGCCATCATCTCCAGTCCCTTTGACACCAAGCCTGAGATTTGGCCGAACCCTGATAAGGCTCTCCAAGTGATTGAAAGGTACCAGATGGTGCCGGAGATGGAGAAAGACAAGAGGACCTTTGATCAAGAGCAGTTCCTCGGACAAAGAGTGGCAAAGCTCACCAAGAAGCTGGATAAGCAACTCAGAGACAGCTACGAAAATGAGCTCTTTGAGGTCATGAACCGGTGCCTTGCTGGTGCACCATTTCAGAATTTGTACAGGAGTGAGTTGAATGATCTGGTCTGGACCATAGATCGCAGGATCAAAGAGATCAAAGGGGCGCTGGAGTCGCGGAATTTGAATGTGGGCACATCATCTAATATGATGACGCTATCAAGGATTTCAGCTGCATCTTCTTCAGGGATGCAGGGTTCATCATCTAATATGATGTCTATGGTACGAGCATCTCTGCCTCAGGAGCTCCAATATGCTTCACCTTCAACAATGATGATGTGCGGGCTTTCACAGCCTCTGTCTCCTATGATGGAGAACACGTCGTCTTATATGATGTCTATGGTTCTAGCAGCATCTCTGCCTCAGGAGCTCCCATTTGCTTCACCTTCAGCCGAGATGATGTCGGAGCTTTCACAGCCCCAACCTCCTATGAGAGAGGGCACATCATCTTTTAATCATTCAATGGTTCCAACATCTGTGCCACAGGAGCTCCCATATGTTTCACCACCACCGATGATGGTGTCGGAGCATTCATCGCCTCTGTCTGCTCTGATGGAATGCACATCCTCTTTTATGATGCCTACGGTTCCAACAATTATGCCTCAGGAGCTCTCATCACCACCAGCGATGATGATGCCGGATCTTTCATCGCCTCTGACTCCTATGATGGAAGACACGTCAACTTTTATGATTCTTATGGTTCCAACAACAATGCCACAAGAGCTTCCAGCTGGGTTCTCTTCATTGTCAACAAATTTTGTGCCAATGCAGCCAACTGATCTTGCACCAGCCGCACCATCTGTGCAAGCAGATGCACTTCAGCCACCTCTGGCACAGCCTAGTCAGGTGGATGCAGGAGAAGATTTGTCATTGCAGGGTTCGGGATTTGTACCCGATAACATGGCCATGGATCCTCTGCAGCAGATGGACACTGGGATGATGGACAATATGATAATAAATCCAGCAAATAACGAGTGGGAGGGTTTTGCTGATGATGACAATGAAGAAGGTAGCTTGGCGAGGTTATTTGCTGATGCTGAGTATGATTTCAGCCTCGACAGTTTGCTATCCTGAGATGTCCTGTGATGGTTAAACATGGGTGTGCTCGGGCTTGGGTTCTGATGGTTCTTTCGCGCCAAATCTTATTCTCTGACTTCCTTTTCAATTTTATTGATCTATGCTCATATTCGTGTCCAATAAAGTTATCGTCTATATATGTTGTCATTATGTTTAGTGCGGCGTGGATTGTGTTCTGTTACTTCCGAGATTTCCTTGTAATCAAAATAGGCATTGCCTGATTGAATAATGATGTTCCCATCTTTGTGGAACGTCACCTATTTATTTACTACTCCGTGGTAGCTAGGATTACAAGAAAGAGTTTTTCCTGACTGGTATTAGAACTCTAAGAATATACGGATGAGATCAAGAATAAGAAAAAAGAAATATGTGGATTAATTTATGATTTTATTAATAAATATATTTTTATAAATGTTTTTTTAAGGTATTTTGATGAACGTTAAAGCTATTGAAGTGATTTTGCTCTCTGCCTCTTGGGGTACAGCACTACAGGCTTCAGCTTATGTTAACATCGCATGGGCGAACTATCAGGATATGGCTATGATCATGAGATGGTGAGAGGAACCAGCAAAAAACGCAAGGTGTAAATTGCAACACTTAAAACGAAACATTTCCTCACTTGAAAGCTACTTTCCACGCACAAATACTAGTAAATCACAATGTATTGTTATATTATACGTACTGACTACTCTCAATTGTTACTCACAAACCCATTACCTCTTCATAAGTCAATGACATTTCGATAGGAGCAAAAGTATTCAATCCCTATGTAAATTCTTGATCTATTAAATCAATGAGATTTCACCTCCAAAGCAATGGGCATTGGGTGAATAAACCTAGAATCTGATGTGCAAAAGTTCTTATATCCTAATGTGAGATGGGAAAATATATCATAGTCGTAGTTAGTAAAATACGAGATGATAAAAGTACGGTATGAAAACTATACATGTAATTTCGTGATGATAATCAACAGAACGAGTCAAAAATTTGAACCATAAAAATGGTTACGGCAATCAAACGAGACGTGCCAATTCGGGTATAATACGTATCTTCATGAAAATATAGGACCAAAAATACGGGAACATGTGAAATGTTCAATCTGATATTTATAGCATGAAAAAAAAAACCTTTATAATACAAAAGACATACAAACATACATTATAATGTTCATAATAAAATTTTGCTAAAAGGTCAAACATTTAAAAAAGTCTAAAGCATCCATATTATTCACAATAAACTGTAACTTTTCTAAACTCTTAAAGTATCTGGATGATTAGTGGATTTGTTTTTAAATTTATGAGTTCAAAAGTTTGTACTTAATCATTCAAAATAATTAATTTTTTTAATGATTTAGTTAAATCATGGACTAACAGGCCAACAACTTGCGACCAAAATTAACAAATGGTATGCACAACCATTACATCGAAAACGGATTCTGAGTTCAAATGTCCTCAAATTTGATTTCCCAACCGTTTTCGCATCCCCAAACTCTTAAACTATCCCACCACATCACAACAATATAATCTGCTTCCTTTTCCAATGGAAAAAGCTTGCACCTTTTTCTTCTTATTAGAGCAATATGTCTTCAAGGATCAGAACCTGGGACGGTCACTACTTGTTAGGAGATAGAATTTGGGTGGCCCAATAGCTATCACCTGAAGAAACACAGAATTCTCAGGTATGGCGTAGGCCACAATGGTGCTCCGTCTCTCTAATGGTTCGGATATTTTTCCAGGCAAGGAACCGACTGCCCTAACCTTAATACAGGTCTGGTGGCGCAAGACCTTCTTGAGAGACTGGCAGAGTCTTGGCGTAGACTCGCGATAGCTTCTTAGATGATTCTTGCGCTCTTGTTGTTCCATTGCCACATCGACTAATGGTTGTGTTGTAGATTAATCGTGTTCTATTCTGTGACCAAATAACATAGGCTTTGCTTAACTAGTAGCTGTAATATGTGGTTTCTAGTGTCGGCATATGAAGGTGTTCATGATGCTGTGATGAGTTTTGGCTTCAAGTTTACATTTCATTTTTGGGGTTGCCTAATGATGATGATAGTAAATGTTTCTCAAACTCCTGTTATCGTAACATATCAAAAACAGGAAAAGGAAACGAAAGAAAAGAAATCTGGGAAAACCCAAAAACAAAACTCAAATGGGATTCTAGCTGTGTACACTCAAGAATGAAGTCGTACTGCTTGATGACCAAGCTAACCTTGTTTTAAACTAATTAGTGTACATTGAAACGTGTTTTATATAATTAATAAAAGTAAGCTCCCGCTTGATATATAGAAATGAATTTAGGATAAAATAAAATATTATATTCTATAAAAATAATGATCGGTTAGATAACCATGAAACGAAGTGCTTGAATTGGAAAAGAAAATAATAAAATAACCATGACCTACAAAAATCGGATTTGATTAGTAATTATCTCTTACCCATAGCTTGACTCAACAATTCGTTAATTACCCAAACGATTTGCATATTGAATTTGTTATTCTAGGGTTTAGGAATTCAATAGAATGGTTTGGTAGAGATGAGATTGGAAACTGTCGATTACAGGATGAGAAAATTTGATGATGAGTGACCAATTTTATCATAGTTGTGACATCGGTTTTAGTCAGGTGATCGAGGTAGGGTTACGATGTTGAGCCACGATGATAAAGGAGAAGCAGAGATCGAAACTAAAGGGAAAGAGGAAGAGAGAGGTTGATGATGAACAGTATTTAGTTCTTTTCCTTCCCTGAATACGCTATTCCTGACCCTTTGAGAAGGAATCAAAATCTGGATTTTTCAAGGAATGTTATTCCAGGGACATTGGTGTATTCTGGATGAGTATGAAACCAAACGACTTTTTTTTGATTCAGCCGGAGTGTTGCTGTCCATTCCTGCCTGTATTACAGCAAACCAAATACTGCCTAAAGGAATTTATAATCTCTCGCACGTATCACATGTTTGTTTTGGATTTGTGCCGTTGATGGAAAAAGAACAAATTATCCTACATATATGGGATAATTAGTGAAAGACGGGAATGGGATAATTGTCCTAGGTCTAATAGTCCCATGAGATAAAGTTGTTTGTTTTAAAAATAATATCCACTTCGTCTCATATTAATTATATTTTTTTTTTAAAATATAGATAATGTTTTGATCCGACTCGTGAATTTATGTGTGTTTTAAAATTGTGTTGAATTTAGTCAAGAAAAAATATTTTTTTGATGATAATACGGAACACTGTATCAGTTATGAAAGAAGATAGTGGATGTATTGTAACATATGATGATTATTTTGATATTTTTTTATGTGAAAACTTTATTAAATATTATATGTTGTATATATTTTGATACGGTCCAAATAGACAAGTGTTGTATATATTATGAAACTGAGGGAGTAACATGTTGATTTAACACAAAAATTTATACGTGTGTTGAATTTATATAAATTTTTGTGAAGAAATAATTTTTTTTATAGTGAGGTGAACTGTAACAGATAAGAGAAAAGTTAGTGAGATACTGTAACAGATGAGATTGATGTGATTTTTTTTATGTTAAAAAATTACAAAAAAAATATTTTTTTTTGAGATGATAAAAAAATGAATACAATTAATATGAGACATAGTGTTATCCCTGTTTATTCACATTGGATTGAACAAATTATTACTAAATGAGTACTAAACATTAAAATACTGTTTAACCTAAAACTATTAATATCGTGATTAATTATTCCACTTTATCTAGCACTCAAAACCAACACAACTTTTGAGTATATATACAATATTCAGCAACCAGTCACGATAAAAAAACCAAACTCTCTCGCAATTCGCAACAAACCCAAACCAAGAATAGAACCACCGTCGTCGCCGGAAAATGCTAATGTTCAAGAAAGGCGACATTGTGGAAGTGTGGAAAGTCGACAACGGATTCGACCGATGGCTCCCTACCACCGCAATCCGCAACTCTGCCCAGTGTTGATGTCAATTAGGGATCCTGGTTGCTGTCGCATACGAGAATCTAATGATTGGCACGGAGGGAAAGAAGGTGTAGGAGTCAAATGCTTTGCAACGTATTCGATCGATGCCGACGACGAATCGAATGGTGGCGGTGGCGGCCGGAGATGATTTGGAGATGGCCGGTGGTGGCCAAGCCAAAACCCGATGATGCCCAGTGGGTTCAAAAATTTTAAGCATCAAAAAGAAAAAATAAATGGATGACAAAAAATATACATATATAAGACGATCATAAAAATATCAAAATGAAAAAAAAAAAATCGATAACACATGAAAATTATAATATGATATGATATTTTGAAATCGTTAGAAAATAAACTCGTTGTCAACATTATTAAATATATATTTTTATTAAAAATTTATGCTTTTCAATTATTTTGTTACTTTTAATTGTGTTTAGAGTTTTATCCCCCATATAGTATTTTTTGTAGTGGGTTCATTAGGAGAGTTATATTGTAATTACATATAGATAGTCAAGACTTTTATAATTTTCAGTGGGTTCATTTGCCCACCCTAACCATGATGTGGCTCTGCCACTCCGATGGGAGCACGGTTCAAGGCGGTTGTCGCGGATGTTGTCGCTGGGAAAGAGTTGCTGGAGCATCTGGATTATGATTTCGGTGTCGAGGATCGTCTCGTACACCGTGATCGGCTCAGGCAGACTGCCTCGTGGTGCTGAAAGAAACATACATGGATTTATGCATCGACGGTGGGTCGATCAACTAATTCATCATTATATTTTTCGGTGAATTCAACTTTTTTTTGTATTTTGAACCCTAATTTTGTGCTTTCTTGATATAATAATGAGGATGGTGAAGTAGATGAGTGGTCGGAACCCCATATGGGAGAGTATGCGGAGGAAGAGGAACAACAATGAAGCCCGTGGTGTCATTGCGATTCAAGAATGCCTTGAAATTTTTTAACATTTTGTGCCCACATCGTGTAATTGCCATACGAGAATGCTGAACTTGAACATTGTTAATCGAAGGTTGTTAGTTGTTGTTTTTGTAGTTAAATTTTGTTTTATGTCGTTAAAGTGTGATTGTTTTTTATGAAAATAAAAGGCAGCCGCCGTCATGGTAGTTGTGGCGACGACGGCGGTTGTTGCCATAGTGAAAGAGGAAGCTGGTGGCAGTTTGCGGTGGTGTTGAGTCAGTGAATTTGATGGTTTGTTATTCGAATGATGAAGAGATGTATGAGTTTGGGGATAAAGGGCAAAGACCGTCGGCCGCGGTGATTTTGCATGATGTGAAGTATTTTTTATTTTTTGTCGTTTTTGTTGTAAATTGGAATTCGATTCAATTGATTATGTTTTGTTTGTGAGTTTGAAGAGAAAAAAAAAAACAGAGAAATGATGGAATAAGAAAGAAATTTCTTTTATATTTTTTTTCTTTATGCTTGTGACTTACGAAAAAATAATAAATGGTTTTCTTTGATTTTCTTGTGAATAAGGGAAAAAGAAGAAAAAAATATTATTTAGTATAAAAATGACTATTTTATCCATATAAATATTGAATGTATTTAATATTTGATAGAAGAAGAGGAAATGTCAGTGATTGGGGTTCAAATCTTTTTTAATCAAGTTTTTATTTTCTTCCAAAATTTTTCATTTTCAAGAAGAAAATTAAGAGAGAAAAGGTGAGTTTCATTTTTATTTTTTTTAACCTTTCTTCTTTTTTCTTTTTTCCAAAAACTCACAAGCAATTCAAGGGAGGAAAATTCTATCCACTTTCTTACCAATTTCTTTTTTCTCTTTTAGGTTGTGTTTGTGAGTGTAAAATTGGAGGGAAGAGAAGAAAAAGAAAGGATTGTGGAGGAGATTCTTTAAACTTGATGTGTTTGTGAGATTTTATAGAAGATGAGGGGTAGGATTTGGAGGACAACGAGGGTTGTTTTATTTCCAAAATAAGACGCTCAAAAGTGAGAATTTTTGGAAAGGAGGGAAAGGATATTGAATAAATAAAACAATCCTTTTTTAAAAAAAAAAAAATAAAATTTTCAACATTTTAAATTAAGAACAAAATGATAATTTTTTTTTATTTTTTATAACTCATAAATATAAAAAGATAAAATAATCTAAGTTTACTCCACTCACAAACAAAAAGAAAGTAACTTATCTACTCCACTTTTCTTTGTGTCCCTTTACTCAAACCCACATTTCCTCCCCTTTCCTCTCCTATTAAAACACACAAAGTTCATTACGGTTGATTAGTTCAAAATAACAAAGAAATTGAAAGAAAATCGAGAAAGAAAGGAAAGAGACACAAAACACAACAAGTCGAGACCGGAAAGACCAGAGGCGGAAGTAGAGAGTAAGCACGGACCTCGGCTTCTCTCATGATTCTGATGAAAGTATACTAAACATATATATTCAGTGTAATAGAATTTTAATATA
>JAOVYX010001356.1:0-12724 GCA_035668315.1 Drosera spatulata | reverse complement strand
AAATCGTACCCAATAGACACTATTGCCAAATGCCAGACCTTCAGCTGTATATAGAAATAGCAATATAAGTCATCTGGAATGGAACTAACTTATAAAATTGACAGGCAAAGTTGATAAGAACAAAGATGACAAGAATCTGTCACAAAAAAAGCAGGCTCTCTTTAAAAATACACATAAGACTGCCGTGCACAGTTTTATAGGGTTATTGCAAGCACAACGTGTAAGTAGACACTATCCACCAAGAACCAACATGACTTACTATATAACACAAGTAACGAGACACATAAGCATACATAAAAGAAAGTAGTTGCATCCTATGTCCCACGAACTGGTACATCTTAAGGTGAGGTGACTTTGCACAGTCATTGAATGGGCACGTAATCATCAAAATATCCCACCGTAATTGAAATGTTAACAGAATCTCTGTTTTAACTTTATTAGGCCTCATTTTAAGGTTCCTGACTACCAAGGTCGATTATAGCATAGAAGGGGACTACAAGTAATCGCAAGGATAAATAGAGAGAAACCTGCTGTTAGCTTCTTGATGATAACATTGGCATCAGGCATAGTTCCAATGAAGATGCCACCTGGACGAAGTAACTTCGAAACATTTTCTAACGCTCGCCAGGCACGTGCCTCAGTAGACCATGAATAATGCATGGCAAACTGCAAATACCAAAGAATACATCACTAAAAAAATAGTCCATTCTCAGTTTCTCACAGCCATATCGACCAATCAAAAGAGGAAAGATCATTAAGGTGCATGCAAATCCAAATTTTAGCAACAAGCAGGCAAGTCCATCTGATGTGCTACCAACTAGAAAACACTGACCTGACAGCTGCAAACATCGAATGGTGCATCATCTACCAAAACTTTATCAAGATGAGCCTGAAAACCACAAACAATAGTTAATTTCACAAAGAGAACTTCAGGCAATGCTTCATGTAAAAAGAAGCTCCACAGAAATCTATACTTGAGATAAATGATCCGCTATAAAGAGAAACTAACGTTTTTGTTTGCCAAAAGATGTATTTTAATATCCACGAATACTAAGATGAATTAAGCCCACCTCAAAACAATCGCCACAAATGAGGCGAGCTGGAAAAGTGAACTTCTTGCGTCGTTGGTTTTGATCAGCATCACCATTATATCTTGTACGACAATCCTCAATCTGTATATTATTTTAGGAGTATAAATAAGAGTAAGGACTCAAAGGATACGAAACAATGCAGTTAAGACAATGTAATGAGCAGACATAAAATTTACTTTGATAGGCTACATTTTGTTGAATAAGCAAACAAGAAAGGAACTTCAACCTTTTATAGTTAAACCACTAGAAACTTAATAATCAAAGAGAACACCGAGTATATGTGCAACAGGAGAATCTCCAACGTCAACTCTAGACTCCAGCAAGAGAAAATTAATAGCCATGCAACCAATTGACTCTAAAAGACAAAAATTTCTTCCAGCAAGAGAAAATTAATAGCCATGCAACCAGTTGACTCTAAAAGACAAAAATTTCTTCCAGCAAGAGAAAATTAATAGCCATGCAACCAGTTGACTCTAAAAGACAAAAATTTCTTCCTACCTGCAAATTACAACACAATGTGTTCTGCTTGCCTCACGCTTTTAGTGTACAAAGACCACCAGTTCTAGAACCTGAGTTGGCCTTTGCATAACTTGATATAACAATTACAAAACAAAACATTTAATCTTCCACAGCGCCCTTAAACTGAAAACCCTACTGAAATCTATGAACATCATCAACAGGGATTAGGCGCCAAGCTATTCTATTTGAAACATTATGAAGTCATCAGCCAAATAAAAGAATACACCAAACAACATAAATCATAGACTTGGTAGATTGGACAAGACATACATCCACCACCGTATTTTGAGTGATAACATAAATTTTCACTCAGTACCCAAACTGCAACAAAATGCAAGGGCACAAAAGAAGCTGCATAGTACCGATCCTTCAGCGATGTCGATCCCAACATAATATCCAACCCTTGCTTTGTCCCATTTGATCAAATCACCGCCCTACAACTTGCAAGAAGATAGAAATAAGGGCACAACAAACATTTCGACCATGAACTGCCACTATTCATAAGAAACCTCAAAGCACCTTTCCACATGCGAGATCCAGGACAGCATCCCCAGGGCGTGTATAAAGCTGAATTAACACACTCTTTATCTACAATCCAACGTATAGAACAACTAAAGCACACATAACACAACCAAGATATGGCATTGAAACTATCCATGAAAGCTTCAAAGAATACCCAATTGTTAAGTTTCTTTAAATGAATGATCGGACTCGCTTCTCGCTCCTCCAACGTCTGGTTGCTTCTGGCACTGTAATGATCCGCCACTTTCCGAGCAATAATCTTCGTGCTTTCATCTTCCGAATATCGTCCATCACCTTAAACCCATGTCTCAATCATCAGATTATGCTTTATAATTATAACACACCAAATCAACACTTCAACAATAACCCATCCCTCCTAATAGCTAAGCATCCCCGAACATATCACTAACATCAAAATCAAAAGTAATGGCGCAACTAAGCAGCTTCTCCATTGACAATGGTTCAACAAAAGATGAAACCTTTTGAATTTCGGTTCTCAATTTAGCAGAACCAAAACATCCAAGCAATTATTCATCGAAATCAAATCTTGGGAACTCAAAATCAACTCAAAAACCCTAATCTGAAAAACCCAAATCCTCAAAACAATCCAAAAATCATCTCCTCGACATGAATCAAAAATCCAAATCAAATTATATAGTTGGGTCCAGAAATCACCATTGTTGTTGTATCTCGGTCTAGATTGGGGACGATAATTGGAGCTCGATGGCGATTCTGGGTAGCTACGCTTCATGTTAAAAATCGAAACTTGATTAAGATTTGAGATTCAATTGGGGCTAATTTGATGATGACAAGGTAGATGATGCTTGAATTGGGTTAGGGATTCGATGAGGGAGTTTGTCGAAGAATAGCGGTTTCTGTCGCCGGCGATGGAGAAGATCTTGTGGGGAGAGAATAGAGCGAAATTTATGCAGTTTGTGTATATGAATCATGAGTTATGAAATACGTTCATGTGACCATTTAACAACTCCAACTCATCATATGTAAAAGATTAAAAGATTTGAAAGGTTGAATTGCATTACATTCACAGAAGTAGTGTTACATGTATATATAGAAGCGATCCCATGATTATAGAGATTGTATGTCCAGTAAAAAGACTTCATATGTTCTTATGCACAAGATCTTTTCCAAAATTGGACAAGATTGACGTAGCATAATTATCGGCTATTATCCCCCCTCATACTCAAGGGATTAGGAGTTATTTGGAGTTTGTCCCGAAACTTCAGGAAACGTTGAGATGCAAGTCGTTTGGTAAGCAAATCAGCAATTTAATCATGAGTGGAAATGTAGCGAACTTTCAGGCCTTTACGCGCCACCTGTTCTCGTATGAAATGATAATCGACTTCAATATGCTTGGTACGAAGATTCGCTGCCAAGCAAGTAGCCCTTATGTTGTTACACCAAAGGATTGGCGGAGCCCTCAAGAAGAGACCAAGATACCTCAACAGCAGTGATGGCTAAGGCTCTGTACTCAGACTCAGTGCTGGAACGAGAGACAACAGATTGTTTCTTGGAAGACCAAGATATAAGATTGCGTCCCAAGCAGACACAGAATCCAGTAATGACCGACGGTCGTCAACATCGCTTGCCCAGTCGACATCCGAGTAAGCAGTTAAGCGAAGGAGCGGGCAAAAAGCAAGGGTAAGGCCATGATAGTGCCTTTGAGATACTGAAGAATTCGTTTGACAGCAATCCAATGTGTTGTACGAGGAGAATGCATGAATTGACAAACTTGGTTCACCACATATGTAATGTTAGGTCGAGTGATGGCCAAATATTGAAGAGCACCCACTGTAATTCGGTAGAGTGTGGCATCTTCAAGTGGATCACCATCATGAGAAGAGAGCTTTGATCCAGAGACAATAGGAGACGTATAAGGGCGAGATCCATCCATCTGGGTGCGTCGAAGAAGATCTTCAATGTACTTGGATTGAGACAAATGCAATTCAGGGGAAGTGCGAGTCACCAGAACTCCAAGAAAATAGTGTATGTTTCCAAGCTCCTTCATTGCAAAGTGTCTTGCCAAGAATTGAAATAGGGAGGACATGTTGTAGAGTTGCCAGTAACTAGTGTGTCATCGGCATACAGTAGTAAATAAATCAAAACTCCATTGTGATGATACACAAATAGGGAGTTGTTGGCATGTGACTCGTTGAAGCCATAAGAAAGGAGGGTGTTGGAAAAATCGTTGATATATGCTCGCGGTGCTTGTTTGAGACCATATAAAGCCTTTAGCAAGCGACAAACATGCTTAGGAAAGCGAGGGTCAATAAAACTGGGAGGTTGCGACATATACGCTTCTTCTTCAAGAGTTCCATGGAGGAATGCATTTGTGACATCAAGTTGTTTGATCGGCCATCCTCTACTGATGGCAATAGTGAGAACTCTACGAATAGTAAAGGGTTTGACCACCGGACTGAAGGTGTGATCAAAATCAATGCCGGACCATTGGTGAAACCCTTTCGCAACAAGGCGGGCCTTGTAACGATCAATAGTATCATCCGGTTTGCGTTTGATACGATAGATCCACTTGCAACCAATGAGATTATGGTGCGAAGAAGGTGCGACGAGTGTCCATGTCCCATTGGTTTGAAATGCATGAAATTCGTTTGACATAGCTGCTCCCCAATGGGGAGATTTATTTGCTTCAGTAAAACTGATCGGCTCAGTTAATACAGGTGGGCCAGTTGCGGTCAAGACAACCTTTGCTCGTCGAGTGGTGTCTTGGCTGCGAGTAATCATACCATGGGTCCGTGTAAGGGGAGCAGCTTGAGGCAATGGTGGAGCATGAGGATCCGGAGCTATAGGTAGTTGTGGAGTAGATGCACAATCGAACGAAGCAGCTGAAGTTGATGACATGGACCCAAGAGTACTGCTTGTTGGTGTAACATCACTGAGAGCAGGTTGTACATGAGCTGCAGCTTGTTGGTCGTGAACTGAACCATCCTTAAGAGGAGAAGTTTTTACTGGACACGACAAAAGCAAATAACCAAGATGAACCCGGTTGCTTGGACGAAGAGCAGGTTCTGTAGGTGCGGACAACTGTTGTGCAAATGGAAAAAGCTGTTCATAAAAAACAACATGCCGAGATATGTAAATGCGACCATCATGAGGATCAAAGCATCGGTATCCAGAGTAGGCGGCCCTATAACCCAATAGATACACTGCTTGCTTCGATATTGAAGTTTATGAGACTGGTATGGCTGCAAGAAAGGATAACAGGCGCACCCGAAAACTTTCATGTGGTGATAATCAGGTTTATGGCCATGAAGTCGCTCGTAAGGACTGGTCATATTGAGGGAGTGTGTGGGCAGCCAATTGAATTGATACACAACAGTTTGGAAGACATCAACCCAGAACTTTCGTGGCAATGAAGAATGGGCAAGAAGCGCCAGACCTGTTTCAACCACATGCCGAAGCGTGCGTTCTACTTGACCAACCTGTTGAGGTTTATGAGGACAAGCAAGACGATGTGAGATACTATGGTTAGTTAGAAACGTACGTACTTTGCCATTTACAAATTCTAAAGCGCCATCGATTTCAATAGCTCGAATAGAATGATCATATTTTTCCTCCACAAGACAGAACAAAAGGGATAAATGTGGAATAAACTTCAGTTTTATTGAACAGTGGGAATAGCCAAGTGAACTTGGAATATTGATCAACAAGAAGTAATAGCGAAAGCCATAACCAGATAGAACAGGGGCAGGACCCCAAAGATCTAAATACAACAACTGTAATGGATGCTGACGAACAGAGAAAGATTTATTGAAAGGAAGTTGTTTACTCTTCCGGCTTTGACAAGAGGCACATATATGTGAGATTGTCGTAGACGAGGAAGGTAACTTATTGTTGAGAAGGACATGACGCAACACTGGATTTGCTGGATGACTGAGGCGATGATGCCATGTGGAGGATGGGGCGCGCTCACCAACAAGACAAGCTGGAGATACGCCCATGCTCTGAACTGAAAAGAATAAAGACCATTGCTATGGGTGCCTCGAAGTAGAGTTCGCTTTGTCTTCTGATCCTTAACAAGAAAGTAGTGCGGGTAAAATTCAAAACATAGTTTTTGTCCTTTGTAAAGCGGGAAACAGATAGTAAATTTTTTGAGATGGGAGGGACATGGAGAACATCACGCATTTTTAACGAGCTATTAAACGAGGTGTGGTATGTAAAATGGGCAAAACCTGTACCATCACCAATGGCTATACAATCAGGACCGGAATAGGCAAAATGAAGGTTGAGATTTGCTAAATCCTTGGTGATGTGATGCGTGGCGCCAGAATCAGGACACCACGTGCTTAGTTCAGCATTATAGGCCGCAAGCTGCTTAGAAGGATCTCAGTCTTGATAAGAAAGGTTGAGACGATTGTAGCAGTCAAGTGCAGAGAGACTTGGAATAGCACATATTTTGACAGACAATCCTTCCTTGTTGTGGCTCGTTACGCCTGATTGGTCCATGGCCTTTACCATGGCCACGTCCACGTTGTACTCCATCAGAATGACAATGATCCGGTCTACTTGATGGTTTAGGAGTAGGTAACAAACCAAATCCTCCCTTAGAAGTGGATCCAGTGGTGAGCAATGCAACAGGTTGCAAGTCAGCATTGGCATGAACCAGCGATAGATAAATTTCATGATTCAACAATAGGCTTTGCAAGTCTTCAACAGAAATCGGATCCCGACTGTCATTATGGCTGTAACAAAGCTTTCATAGTTATTGCCTAAACCACCAAGTATATAAAGAAGCAGATCATTGTCTGCAATTTGTTGCCCAGCAGCAGCAAGAGCATCCCCAAGACTCTTAATGCGATGCATATAATCAGAGATAGATGAGCCACCTCTTTTGACAGTGTGCAACTAATAACGAAGTTGTAGAATGCGAGGATGAGAATGAGCAGAAAACCGACGCTCAAGGGTCTCCCATACAGCTTTGGAAGTTTGGAGCCCTACAACATGAGTCATGACAGACTCGGTTAAAGTAGCGTTGATTCAACTTAAAAGCAGTTGATCACGAAGTACCCAATCAAGATAGGCCGGATTAGGTGTTGAAGTAGAAGAATCATCATCCACTTGGAGAGTTGCTGGTGGACATAGATGACAGCCCTCAATATAACCCATTAACTGGGTTGCACGCAAAAGTGGAATAAACTGAGAGCGCCATAGAAGATAATTGGTACGATCACGTTTAATGGATACCAGATTGGTGATGTTGGAGAGAGGGTTCAAAGCCATTGGATATGGTGCAGGGGCGGCGGTAGAGTTAGAAGTGAGGCTGGTTTTCTCAGTGGTGGTTTGATTAGTGCCCGATCTAGGGCTGGTTTCTGAAGCCATTGCATGTGAGAGGAAGACGTTAGTCTTTGGGGCTCTGATACCATAAAAGATTTGAGGAAATTAAAAGGTTGAATTGCACTGCGTTCACAGAAGTAGCGTTACATGCATACATAGTAGTGATCCCATGATTATAGGGATTTTATCGTTCAGAAAAGAGACTTCTTATCACAAGGTGATCTTTTTCAAAATTGGACAAGATTGACATAGCATAATTATCGGCTATTAATATGGAGTTGGATTTTTGTTATATAAATACATCAAATCAAATCTTTCTTAATTTTAAATAAATCTCTCAAATTTTATAATCTTAAATTAATGATTGGGAAAATTTTCAAAAAATACAAAAGAATCCAAAATATTCCCAACACATACAAACCGAGAAAATAATTCTCATAAACTACAAGGTTCCGTTACCTCAAATTAAAACTGTCGAACCCCACCACCAATAAACCACAAATTCAAATTGCAAACCCCAACATACAAATCCGCAGCCAAATCCAAACTCAAATCAAGCATCAATTTCGGTTCATCATAAGAAACTCAAGAGACGCACTGTATTCGCCATCAAATTCAAACAAAACATGCGAAATTTGTAATGTAGGGTTTGTTTTTTCAAATTTGATAAAAAAGACTGAATTCAATTGATATATGCATCAATAAAGGCATCAATTCAATCGATATAATTCGATATTTCATATAATCGAATTATTAATATTTGAAAACTAGTGCGTCTTTGGAACAAAAACAGTGCGCCGTACTCAAACCCAAAGTATGAAATGTGCTCAAACCCTAAATTCAATCTTTGATGTCATACTAATTCATAATATATTACAAAGAATGTTAATTATCAAAGTTTCATTAATGTGCACTGTTTTATATTATTGAAGCATGAATGAGGATCAATGTTTCTTAATGACAAGGCGCACTGTTTAATATTCAACTACAGTAAACATTAATATCTTACACAGTGTTCATTAATTGTAAATTAACGGGACGCACTGTTTCAATTCACAAAGGCGTATTGTTTCATAATCAAACAATGACGCACTATTTTAAAACACAAAGGCGCACTGTTTGTTTATTCAACAATGGCACACTGTTTCAAAATACAAAGACGCACTGTTTCATTATTCAACAAAGATGCATTGTTTCAAATTACAAAGTCACACTGTTTCATTACTTAACAAAGGCGCACAGTTTCAAAACACAAAGGCGCACTGTTTATCTATTTAACAATGCTGTAGTATTTGATTCTAAATATGTTTGTTTTCCTTATTTATATAATGAAACAGAATAAATTGCACAACACAGAAATAACTTGGCAGCACTCATTAAGCTTTTGAAAAAGAAACCACAATTCCAATGCACAGAAAAAAACAAAGTACACCACAGGAGAACGTCATTTTGGACATCGTTTGACGCGATTCTGAAAGGAAATATTACTACATCTGATTGCAGAAAGATTGACAAGTTCATTTGAGAGCTTGTATCGAACTACAATCACGGAGATAGTTTATTCACTTTCATTGACAAAGAATTCAAGATAGCGTTGTTAGATATCAAACAAATATCCAGAATTATGGACGGGACGGATGAAATAACTGATGAGGACTTGGATACAATCAATCCAAGTGAGTTGTTGGAAAGAAGATTCCTGGAAGAACGTAAACAAAGAAAGAAAAATACAAGAGAATTGACAACAGCCATACTGCGCAAAGCAGTTATCGAAGCATCAATAGGTCAAGAGCCACATGACTATAAGGATACCGCGAGACTGCTAGTGTTATACGTCATGAAGATGCTCTTTCTCTGCACATCGAAGGCATGGATGAAGTGGGCATATGAAAACTACGTGGTTGATATGGACAAAATGTGTGACTTAAATTGAACGTTGCACATCTACAACAAACTGAAGAAATCTCTCACGACAACATCAACGACAAGATGTACAAGCCGAAATCGGTAAATGGATGCCAACTCACGATTTCGATAAATACTCTATACTGCGACTTTGTTTATTTTGATGAAAATGCAATGAATTTATCCATTTTATTATTTTTTTGTAAGACGCACTGTTTCATTTGATGAAGACGCGTTGTTTAGAATTGTATAGTTTTCTTTAAGTAAGGCGCACTGTTTTAATGTGCAAAGTTATTTTTATTTCATGCGCCTGTTTCTACACATAAGGCGCACTGTCTGATGTTAATTGCTTATATTCATGAAAACTCACTTATCTAATGCAATTTATTTTTTTACAAAAAAATTACAGTATTGGTTTTTGGAGAGGACTTTTGTCGCTGAACCAAAAAAATCATCATCTGAGATCATTCCACGATCGATAAGGAGGCAACTCAACGATCTCCCAATAAACCTAGGTGCAGCCATTGCACGATTTAAAGATGAGAATGTAACTTAGTTTTCTTCTTGTAAACATACGTGTTTGTTTTTTATTTTATTCTTAAAGTGTATAATCTAACGAACTTTTTTTTTATTTTCCTTTGATAATTTGATTGCACAGTTCACACTATATTCATTGCAACCATCCCTTCTCGAGAGACAACTATACAGGATGAAATTGTTGGCACTAGAATGACACCAAGAAGATGATGACAACTACAATGTCGACAACTATGAATTTAAGGCGAGAAGCATAGAAGACAACGCAAGCAATGCGATAGAGACAGACACGGAGATAGCATCTGATGATGTATTGGCATGACATGTGGACCCAAAAAATTTATCAATCCTGCAAACCATGAAGAACAAGCTTCAGGATGTCAGCTTTGAAAATGTTATGCTCAACGAAAAATCAAAAAAAATGCTGGTAGAAAATCAAATACTAAATAATAAGATAATATGCTTCAAGCATATTTTACATGTGTTGTCAATTTTTATTTTTTTTGATGATTGTACTAATGGCGCTTATGAAAAATTATGTAAAGTTGACGAGGCGATGCGACAAACGGAGATGCAATTGACGAATCATAAAAAACAATTGACGAATTGTTATCAGACAAACACAAAGTAAGCACTTTTATTTTTTTCAAAAATCACAATGTTGATTTGTTAACTGAGACACTATATGTACTACATAAGGCGCACTATTTGTTTAAAACTTGCGCACTGTTTGTTTAAAACTGACATCCAGTGACGGACTGTTTCTTTTAAAAAGGAGCACTGCTTGTCTTAAACTGACAAAATGTTTGACTTTTTATATGTTATGAAGGTCATTTCATTGGAAATTGAATTGACTGCAAAAAAATTGGAGTTGGAGACGCTAAGGGAATCAACAATCGAGAAACCGAAAGAAGGGGTTTCAGATTCAAATGTGATAAACATCGAAGACTTGTTGAAACAAATACAACAACTTCAACAAGAAAACAAAATGACCAACGCCAGGCTTACTTCTGAAACGCAAGCTAGAGAACGAATGAAAGAGGCAATGACAAATGTGGCGAAGCTGATGATAAAAGGGGTTCATCAACGGGAAAAAATCGAAAAGAATCTGCTTGAAAAGGATGAGAAAATCAAGAAACTAGAGACGAATTGGAAAAGGAAAGACAAACAGTGGTGCACTACAAGACATTGGTGTTCAACAACTCTGCTGTCAAGGAAGAAAATAAGAAAGAATATGATGACATACTGTAAATCTGTAGCGGAGATGAACTACTGTAGTCCGACAATAAAGAAGAGGTTGATCAAAACCAAACAAAAAAAGAAGAAAACAGGTTGTACTCCGGGATCAATGGTGAAGGAAATTAAAAAAGGAGGAGCAAGAGGTAAAAAACGAATCAGTGACCACCGGTATGGTTCCTCGAAGAAGGTGAAGAAGGATGTGCATGAAGTCACTCAGTACATGACCGATGCTGCAAGGGAAAAATACGAAAGGATGACCGAAGAAGTACCCAAGTAAGTATTCTTATAATTTCTCAAATAGTGTGCCTGTTTTGATTCAAACAGGGTGCCTGATATATTTCAAACAGTACGCCTGTTATATTTAAAACAATACATCTGGTTATTTTCATTTATAGTGTCTCCTTCATAAAATGAATAACAAAATAATATCTTGATCTTACAAAGAAAGGTTCTTTTTTATACTCACCTATCCAAAGAAAGACATATTCGAGCCATACATTGCTCAAATACCAAGTTACTACAACCACGAGGTGATTTTAAGAGCTCATGCAACAAATTTACCCGATGAACCCACATTGTTCGATCATTCAAGCTCCAATCTGCCATTAGTTACTGGAAGATCTCAAGGGTCAGCTGTTTGAGCAGAATCTGAACCTAACCATGTCTTTGTTAGATGATGATGGTGCAGTTGCTACACATGGACATTAGCTACACCATTATCATCCAATAAAGACAGGATTAGTTTCAGATTCTCCTCAAACAGCTGACCCTCGAGACTTTCAGTAACTAACGGCAGATTAGAGCTTGAATGATCTAAAGTGTGGGTTCATCGGGCAAATTTTTTTGCATGAACTCTTCAATCACCCTATGATTTTAGTAACATGGTCTTTAAGCAATATACGGCTCGAATATGTCTTTCTTTGAACTGATTCCTTGACGCTTTCCACCTCCTTTTGCACTCTTTCTACATTCTGCAACTGAGTTTACGTTCAGGTAGACTATTTGTAATTTCTACTTTGGCTTTTACATCTCCGGCTCTTCCAAACTGTGCCTCTGCTTTTCTTATCGTTTTCTCCAGCTTTTCCTGGATCCCATCGTCTTGGGTACCAACACGAGAACCTCAATTATGCGTGAATATACTGGCCGTCTGAGTATATGATGTAAATGTAACTGGCACAAAAAAGTTAGAGTTAGCTGAAAATAAAGCATATGTTTAAAGCAAGATTTTACAGGGTTCCGTTTGGTGTGGGAATTACTAACTAATTTTCATCATATGTAAGCTGAAGATCTGATTAAAGAAGAATGAACAAGCAATATATTCAAAGATGTCCGCATAGAGCTCTACTTTTCATCTAATAGAGACGTTAATATTTAACTGACAGATCATATATATAAGTATATAAACAAGAAACTAGCAAAGAAAATGATTCAAACATGGCCACATACTGCTGATCCTTTCTAATGTTTGGAGTAACCACTACAAAAAAAAGCTAATTCTACGACGGAATAAAACTGCGACGGATAACTTCCGTCGCAAAAACAACAACAATGCGACGGATCCGTCGGAACACAAATTTGGGAAAACAAAAATTAGAAGACAT
>JAOVYX010001355.1:0-12725 GCA_035668315.1 Drosera spatulata | reverse complement strand
GATCGAGGACATTGATGAGCCAATTGTTGACACAAACAACCCAATGGTGGCTCCTATACCTTGTAGTTTCACTATCTGAAATTCCCACAATTTCCGGGTATTACGTGCAGTCATGGAAACGGCTAAAATACGTGGCAGTGCTGACAAGGGAGTTGATAAGATTTTATGGTGTTGATCAATTAATGTACTTTAATTTCAAACACAAAGAATCTTAACAGTTTTTATTCAAAATAATACCAAACTTTATGCAACTCGACATTGACAAAATTCGCTTATGTATCATTATGTATTCATTCTCTAATGTTTAGGCCTTATCGAGTCCCTGCAATATACACTTGAAAATCAGGTTCTCCAAAAGAACTAAACATAATCAAGGGAATTAAGAACAATGACTAGCTTAGTTAAATTTGATCATGTCTATGTCCTGTCTCAATTTTTCGAATCTTGCTCTGCTAAGTGGTTTTATGAATATATATATTTGCTGATTGCTTTTCACTGTCAATATATTCAAGCTTTATATTGCCTTTCTCTTAATGACCTCTCAAGAAATGGTAACGTATATCAATATGCTTAGTTCTTGAGTGTTGGACAGGATTCTTGGTTGCAAAGATTGCACTAGAGTTATCACATAGGATTGGTACACGTTCAAAATTAATTCCAAAGTCCTTAAGTAGTTGATTTATCCATAGAATCTGAGTACAACAAAGACCAATAGCTACACACTCAGCCTCAGCTGTGGATAAAGCAACTGAATTCTGTTTCTTAGAACTCTAGGAAATTAAACAAGGACCAAGTAAGTGACACGTACTAGAAGTGCTTTTTTATCTATAAGATAACCTGTAAAATCTACGTTTTAGTAGCTAACGAGCATGGGACTGGTCCCAACAGGATACTACAGTCCAATCTTCTGTGCACCATTTAAGTATCTCAGTATCCTCTTTACTGCTTTCAGATGAGACTCCTTGGGGTTAGCCTGAAATTTTGCACAAAGACACGCAGCAAACATAATATCTGGTCTACTTGAAGTTAGATATAAGAGTGAGTCTATCATACCTCTATACAACTTTTGTTCCATGTACACACGTACCTTTATCTAACTTACAGGCAGTGGGCTTAGGTGTATCAAAAGGCTTAGTGTCCTCCAAACAAAACTTCTAGAGTAACTCAGTGAGATACTTGTGTTGATGGATGATGGTGCTGGTACCAATCTATTTAATCTGCATTCCTAGGAAGAAATTCAATTCTCCCATCATACTCATTTAGAATTCACTCGTCCTTAACCTGGAAAATTTCTCACACAAAGACTGGTCAATAGCACCAAATATAATGTCATCAGCATAAATTTGTACCACCAACAGATCTTTCTTATCAGTGGATTTCAAAAATAAGGTTTTATCAACCTTTCCCTTCTTATATCTATGAGATACAAGAAAATTAGATAGCCTCTCATACCAAGCTCGAGGAACTTGTTTCAAACCATATAAGGCCTTATCTAACTTATATACATGATTAGGGAAAGCTAAATCTAGATAAACTTCTTCCTTAAAGTAACCATTAAGAAAAGCACTCTTAATGTCCATTTGATAAAGTTTGAAATTCATGTGAGCTGTAAAGACGACTAGGAGTCTAATTGCCTCAAGTCTAGCTACCGGTGCAAAGGTTTCCTTAAAATCTATGTCCCCTTCTTGGCTTGGCTATAACTTTAGCAACTTACCTTTCTTTGTTTCTTGTGCTATTACCATCATCATCTAACTTATTTTTAAAGACCCAATCAGTACCTATCAATGGGTGGTCTACAGGTCTTGGAACTAAGTGTCAAACGTGATTTCTTTCAAACTAATGGAGTTCTTCTTGCATTGCTAAGACCCAATCTGGATCTTTTAATGCACAGTAAACTCCTTTAGATTCAATAATGGAAAGAAAAGCAGAGTAAGCACAAACATTTTGATGGCTCTATGATGATCTGGTCTGTACACCACTGTGTAGTGATCCAATGATTTGATTTGGAGGATGTGAACTCTTCCAATTCCACTTCTTTAGGAATTCTTCCTGAGTAGGTTGGGACGGGTCCCGTAGAGCTTTTCCAATACCCTTTATTTTGCAATATCTTTGTGAATCGGTGACAGGTGCCTGATTTCCATCATCTTCTTTCTTTGATTCTGGTTCGTTATTGACTTGTTCTACTGTCTTAATCTCGGTGGTTTTTTTTTTTTTTTCTTGAGAGTTTTCATGTTGTAATTTTGATAAACCTATCTCAAAATCTTCATCCTGCAAAGCATTAGACTGGTCATCATTTTCATCAAAGATAACATGTATGGTCTTTTCTACAAGAAAGGTTTTCTTATTATAAACTTTGTAAACCTTACTATGTCAAGAATAACCAACAAACAGTGCCACATCACTTCTTACATCAATTTTCCTAAGTCATCTTTGCTATTATTAAGCACATAACATTTGCAACCAACTTCCTAAGATGTGTTATTCTAGGCTTGAAAATTGGAGGAGAAATCTGTCTTTACTCTCACGTTGCTAGATCGATTTTGTTGAAATGGATTTTGAGATAGAAATTGCTTTTCTTGCTTTTCGATTTTGAATCCGAAAAGCGATTTCAAGAAATGGAAAAATTCTTCATTGAGCATTAATAAGATTCAAACAATTAACTTCTTTTTTCACCTTCCACGTAATAGCTTGTAGGGTTTTTTTTTCATGATAGGTCTAATCAAAGCCTGGTTTAATATGTATGCAGCAGTGTTGACTACATTACCCAAAAATCCCTAGGTTGTTCTCAATCAATCAACATTGTTCTGGCCATCTCCTCTAGGGACCGGTTCTTTCTTTCAACCACTCCATTCTGTTGTGGAGTCCTTGGAGATAAAAAGTTATGATCTATACCATGTTTCCTACAATAATAAATGAAATAAGCATTGTCAAACTCTATCCCATAGTAAATTCTAACTGAAACAAGTTTTTGTCCAAGTTTGTTTTCAGTTTTAAGAAAACTTTTGAATTTATCAAGAGGTCTAGAGGTACTTACCATACTTTTAGGTCTAAAAAAGGACTTAACATGCTTATCTTTTGCACATGCTTCATACCGACCAGAATGTTCATACCTGATTTGTGGCAAACCATCCACCAAACCTTGTTTTCTAAGTTTCTCAAGAAGTGTGTAAGTAGCATGTCCAAGTCTCTTGTGCCAAAGAATTAAAGTGTCTTCTTGAGCACTCATACAGGAAAGTTTCTCTTCAGGTAAATCATCCAATGTGAACTTATAAACATCCCCAACTCTTTTTACTTGAAGCACAACCTAATCAATGTGTAAGTATCTCATAACCCAATAGTTTGCATTGAACAAAACCAGATTACATTTGTCACACAGCTGTGAAATGGTAAGCAGATTGTGCTATGAGACCATCTATGAGTAACACATCATCAATTGAGTTATCCAGAGATTTTCCCACCTTACTAATACCAACAACTTGACCTTGTCCTTTATTTCCAAAAGTCACTGCACCACGTTTTTGTGCCACCAGTGAGAGAGACAATGATTGGTCCCCTGTCATCTTCCTGGAACATCCACTGTCCAGAAACTATGGACTTCCCCTCCAACCTTGGCCTACAAAATAAGTTAGTTTCGTTTCATAGGAATCTATCACAGGTTAGGTCCCTTAGAACGTGCATTCCACTAAGTAGGGGTTGGTGATACAGAAGGATGGACATGTTGAGCAATAAACAGGTTTGTTGTCAATAAATTTAAAAGTCGAATGCATGCATCTTTAGTATGACCATTTTTACTACATAGCACACAAACTTGGTTAACTGACAGGTCAATGTACTTTCTTCTTTCCCATGGTTGAATAGAAGTTATCATCTTAAGTTTCTGACCATATTCATACTTGTTGAGCTTATACAGTAATTTATCAAGATCAATCTTTCTTTCCGGAAAATGTTTAGTGGAAATTCACCTTCATACATCACTTTGTGTTTTTTAGATCAAATCCATGATGTATAGAAATTGAGTGATAAGCAAACTTTAGACTTAGAATGTCCCAGTATGTACAAGGACTGAGGTTGGTTTGCTAGGAAAGTGAGTCTGTAATGGGTATGCAGTAAGGTTGGTTCAGAGAGGTATGTAGCAAAGTTGGTTCAGAGAAAAACAAGGTAAGGCTGGTCCAAAGGAAACAGCAAGGTTGGCAATATTGATCTATGAGTAAAAAGACCTCAAGGGTTGGCATTTGGGCTTCTGCAGCAAGGAATGGTTGATCCTGGACTGCTTTTGGCTGACGAAGGTTACTGTAGCAAGACTGAGTATACTAAGGCTAAGGTCATCATAAGGGTTCAGATGAAAGGAAGGTGGATCCTGAATTGCTTTTGTGAGGTTACTTCAGTAAGGCTGGGGACTACAGAAGGGTTCAGATAAAGTCAGAGATCAAGGGTTGCCTTTTGTGCTGTGTCAGCGTACTGCTCTGCATTAACACCAGAGGTCACGGGTCGGTGAATATGGTGTCAGGATGGCGTGAAAGTGACGTTTTCAAAAAAAAAAAAAAAAAGAGTTCAACAACAGCTAGAAATTTGGGGTTACGTATAAATACAAAGGCAATGCTCAAGATTTTGGAACCTTTGAATTGCTGAATCTTCTTTGCTCAGAAAAGATAAGTGCAGTAAGGTTTCAAGAGAGTTGAGAAAGAAGTTCGTAACTGAAGATCTGAGCCAGCTATTGAAGGCAATATTGAATAGCACTAGTGTTAGACAGACGATTTCAAGAGGCTATTCTAAGTCTTGTTGAGAAGAAGGAAAGATCTTGTAATCGGTTTGTATTGTTATTTACTCGTTATAAAGTGACAGGTCGATTATGAGCCTAAAATAATCACACGTAGTGCTATCCTCTAGATTTATCACTATGATAATCAAGAGAAGATTAGAGTAAGGGATATACCCGTATTCTAGCTATATACTCTAGCCAGTATAAAATCCTTTGTATTTTACTTTGTTGCTTTCATTATATTTAATCCTATTACTAATCAACTTCGACCAACAATAAGCTAAAAGGAACTAACATTACTGCAGTAAGGTTCTATATTACTACAGTAAGTTAAGAACAACTCTACTATCCAACTAACCTTTGTTAGTTTGACAATAAAGCTTGAAAAAAGAATCTATTCGTCCCGCTTCTAGTCTCACAACAAGCTATCTCGGGACTTTCAATTGGTATCAGAGCCAACCTTTCTAGGCCTAACAGCTTTTGAAAAGGAACTCTACTTTGTCTTAGCTTGCAAAGAAGCTACTGATCTGAGTTTTAAGCATGTCAGGTGCAAGTAAAGTGTTCGTCCCTATGATGCCCATCCTCAACTGTTCAAGGATCACAAGTTCAATAATTAGAAGGCCAGAATGACCTTTCATTTTAACCAAGCCGATGAGAGAATGAGAAAGACTGTCCTTGAAGGGAGATTCATCCCTATGAGTCTTTTTATAGATCCAAATGATAAAGAAAAAAATTTCCCCAAAGAGGAAAAAGATTTCTTTGAGGAAGGCAGAAAGCTCATTCAGGTTCACAGACGTGCCTTAGGGGTTATTGTGAAATCCCTAGGTAGTGATATGCTTGAACTAGTAATACATTGCAAATCTGCAAAGGAGGCATGGGATGCCTTGATGCTGAGAAAAGATGGCACTGATGAAATCCGTGAAAACAAGCTAAATCTTCACATTTAGCAATATGAGCTTATAAAGATGAATGAGAATGAGACGCTGACGGTGTTTTTTGACAAATTCTATATTCTTGTCAACACTCTGAGGGACCTTAAGGAGAACATTTCTCCTCAAAAGCTTAACTTGAAGTTCCTGAGTTGTCTTACCCTTGAGTGAGACACTAAGGTTACTACAATAAAGGAGTCCAAGAAAATGGACCAAACCACTATTTCTAATCTTTATGGTGTCTTACTGACTTACACTTTGGAGATTGAGCAGAGGAAGAATCAAGTGATTGACCAAAACGAAAGGCACATCTATCTTAAAGCTCAAATCAGAAGTTCAAAGGAAAGGGTTGCTACAGAAGAGTCCTCTGACTCATAGTCAGAGGCATCAAGTGAGGAGTTAGCCATGCTTAACGATTCAGAAAGTATTTCAAAAGGATGGGAAGGCACAATAATGTGTGCATAAACACACATCATTTCTTTATTCTAAATGTTTGTTTTATTCCACTTGTGTTGTCTATTTTATGTTTTTAGCGTCTTTTTGTCTTGGAATGTTGATGCTGCTGTGTTTTTATGTTTTTGACAGATTGGCGTGAAGTTTGGAACAAAAATGAAGAAGGATAAAGAAAATGACAAGTCATGAGCTCACAAAGCTAAAAATTTGCGATTTATCATTGTTTCACGTGTTTCGTGAGTTAATACAGCAGTCTTTCGCATCGATAAGCTAGATTAGCATGTTTAGATGTGTTGTATAGGTTTCAAGAATTTTTGGACGTCGTTTAGTATTTTTTGTATTAGTTTTAAGGTTTAGCATGGTCGCGGGAGCCCTTGAGGTCCCGGGCGCGACGCCCTGATGTCGCGGCCGCGAAGGATGAATTCAGCCAAATCCATATTTTTTAAGCTGTCACGGGCGTGACAAGCATAGTCACGGCCGCGACGTTGTCTCATATACAAAACACTTGTTTTCAGTCATCGGATAGATCTGGTCTCGACCTATGCCTATAAATGCGTGCCTTAGAATTCTTTTAATCATATACAGAGGAGAAAAAGTTCAGGAATGACGGAGACGATCAAGGGAGGCGAGACGCAAAGAGGAGAAGCCTTGGAGGGAACAGTTTGTGTTTAGTTGAGTCAGATTTGGAGTCTGTTGGCATTGAATTGATGACCTTAGATCATGAGATGTTAAGTATATGATTTAAACCAGAGATGTTTAATGATGAAAATATTGCATGAAACCTGTTAGAATTATCATATAACATATGTTTATTAGATTGATTACCTAATATACATATTTTGAAGCTATAAATCGCGCTAAATGATTTTTGTTAGTAGCTAATTGATATAATATGATTTAAGCTAATTGTCATATACAATCAATGATTTCATATGCATGTAACATGACTAGTTTAAGCTAATTGCTATGATTGTTATGAATGTTAGTTCCATGTTATGATTCAAGTCTTTTGATTAAGTCATGTTTGAGCTAATTGAAATGATTTTTAACTATTGAGTTAGTTTAACTATCCGAGTTAAAAGAACGTAGTGAGTTAAGGTAAAATTTATTACAGTCATTCCATGCTAATCATTACATCTAAAATTCAGAAACATCCATGATTGATCTAGGTGACTCAAAATGATTCAACTATCGTCCCTACATTTCTCCCAACTTAATTAAACCACTCTACACTCTAGCTCTATTTTATCTTCTTTTGATAAGTTTTTTTATTTTTAGTTTATTCCTTTTAAACAGTTTAAACACCCCCCCCCCCCCATATTTTATATTTAATCTTACCCCTTTTCTTAGGGTAGAAATTATTTTAAGTTGTGTTTAGTTAGACATTTGTCATTTCCTGTGGGATCGACCCCTGCTTCGTTATCTACATTAGTAACTTTAGAGGGGTAAAAATAAATTTGTACGCTTTGCAACGAACGTGGAAGCAGTCATATTTGCAACCCAACAAAGACACTCCTGCACCGAGGGAGTCTGAGCTCACACGCTATAACTATGGTAAGGTAGGACGCTTTGCTGTTCAGTACAGGAAATCCGCCAACAACCCCTGATGCAAAGAAAAAATCAGAGCAGCAACCCCAAAGAAGGTCCTCCAGAAAAGGGAAGGCTCAGACTGCAAAAACATGGAGTGACACAAAGTCAAACGATGATGATACAGCCTCAGAAGCCCCCTCCAAAGCTCAAAAGTCACTCATGTGCCTCATGCCTCATGTCAAGTTTCCTCATTGATCACGGTTTTAAGAGAGGAAAAGTAGGCACAACCCTTTTCATCAAACATCACAAGGATATACTTTATTGGTCCAAATTTATGTTATTATTTTTGGAAGTACTAATGAGAAATTATGTGATAGATTTTCCAAGCTCATGACATCTAAGTTTAAGATGAGCCTCGTGGGTGAGCTCAAGTATTTCCTGGGTCTTCAAGTGCAACAATGTAATAAAGGTACTTTCATAAGCCGATCTAAGTACCTTAAGAATATGATCAAAAAGTTTGGTATGGAGAGTGCCTCAACAATGAAGACACCAATGAGCTCGACAATCGGAATAGATAAGGAGGAGTCTGGAACATCAATTGATCAAAATTTTTACAGGGGCATCATAGGATCTTTGATGTACCGTACTGTCAGTAGGCCTAATATCCTATACTCTTGTATATTTATGTGCCAGATACCAATCTAGTCCTATGGAATCACACCTTACTGTAGTCAAGAGAATCCTGAGATATCTCAAGGGGACTCTTGACTTAGGGTTCTGGTATCCTAAAGAATCTGATGGGTTTTTCAGATGCTAACTTTGCAGGTTGCCGAATAGACATGAAAAGTACAAATGGATCTTGTCAATACCTTGGTTCAAGATTGGTGTCATGGTTCAGTAAGAAGCAGTCAACTGTGTCAACCTCTACTGCAGAAGCAGAATATGTTGTTGTAGCAAGCTGCATTGTACAAATTCTATGGATGAAGTCTCAACTTCTTGACTATGGGCTAAGCATCTCTAAAACTCCTATCTATTGTGACAACACTTTTACTATTGCAATATCCCAAAATCTTGTGTTTTATTCTAGGATAAAACATATAGATATAGATATCATTTCATTAGAGATCATGTGCAGAAGGGTAATGTGAAACTAGGGTTATTCCGACTGACAATCAAGTTACTGACATATTCACAAAACCCTTAGATGAGTCTAAATTTATTTATTTTAGGGGAGAATTAGGTATGCTCGACCTAAATGCCTAAAGCTATCATCCCTGAGATTGCGTATTTTTGTAAACAAAAGTTGTAGGCCATTGTAGAAAGGTTCAAACCTTACTGCAGTAATGCTTGGACAGATACCTTGTTGCAGTAATGCTTAAGCCCTACTGCAGCAAGATACATGGAATCAGTGTACTGAATGATCACATCGTAAATTATGCTGCTTCCCAATAACGGCTAATTTATGACCACACATCATGTCCCACCGTTTCATCCCCCAATAAAGGTTACATTATTTTCTTATAAATAAGGACTCAAGAGGAACATCAATCTTCACAACTACCCTTCTGCAAACAGATTATACACTCCAAAATTCTTTAACTCCCCACACTTTCACCATGTTATCTGACTCGTCTAGAACCAAGTTTCAGATAGAGTCCATTCTAGGTTTTCAATCACCTAACACTGCTGATGACAACATCACATAAATTGTTAACCCTTTCTTCTTTGCAGGAAGGGATCTCTTCTTGGGACACACAAGACTACTGATGAAGGAGATCAGGAACATGAAAAGCCAAGGCAGACTCTCAATTGGATCAATGATCTACCAAATATCTAAGGGCAAAGAAAACATGCTCAACAAACAATATTCTTTACTTCCTTTAACTTTCAGATTATCCCACAAGCTATCCTATGCGGAATGGAATTATTTGAAGAGATCAAGTTCAAGTGCTAAATATGGGGATCCTGTGGCATGTAACAAGTCTTACATACTTGGAAATGTTGTCAAAAATGGATCTTACAGATGCATAATGCTCATGATGATGAATTTGACAACAGCAAGGATTAATCAGGAGAACTTGGCATAAACTCTAATGTCTAAGGCTTTCACAGAAAGGTGCATGCTGGAGAACTGAACAAAGAGTCAAGATTCTCGAAGGAGCATAACCAGGATGCTATAAAAGTAACATGTTTATGACTTTGGAGTTTCAAGACTTATAGGGGGGTGCAGGAAGGACTACAAGGTTGATCTATAGATTACATCACCATTCAGCAAGGTTCCAGCAATATTGCACCAACTAATGGGGAGAGTCTGCTGCACAAAAATCCTTCACTGATGACAGCAAACAGGGAAAGAGTCAAACAGCAAGTGTTAAGGGGAGATACAGTGTTGACCCTGCTGCTCCAACGAGACAGGAGTAGTAGAGTACTTGGCTAGGCTAATATGAATGTCACGCAACCTTTGTATTTTTATTTTTTCAAAAAGGTGTATTCTTTTATGAATATAAAAGAAATGAGTTGAGTTTATCTTCTTGCTGTTTAGATAGAATTTTCTCTCTTCAATTTAGGGGAAGATTGTTGAGTCAAACCCATGATGTATAGAAATTAAGTGATAGGCAAACTTTAGTCTTAGAGTATCCTAGTATGTATCAAGGCTGAGGGTGGTCTGTTAGGAAAGTGAACCTGTAATGGGTGTGCAATAAGGCTGGTTCAAAAAGAGATGCAGCAAGGTTGGTTCAAAGAGGAACGCAGTAAGGCTGGTCCAAAGGAACTCAGCAAGACTGGCAACATTGAGGTCATGAGTAAAGAGACAATAAGGGTAGGGCATTTGGGCTTCTTTAGCAAGGAATAGTTGATCCTGGACTGCTTTTGGCTGACGAAGGTTACTATAGGAAGGCTGAAACAGTAGGGCTAAGGTCATCAGAAGGGTTTAGATGAAAGAAAGGTGGATCCTAAATTTCTAATGTGAGGTTACTGCAGCAACGTTGGAGAGCAGCAAGGTTGGGGACTACAAAAGAGTTCAGATGAAGTCAGAGGTCATGGGTTACCTTTTATGTTGTGTCAGTGCACTTCTTTGCATCAACACCAAAGGTCACGGGTTGGTGAATATGGTAGCAGGAGGCATAAAAGTGACATTTTCAAGAAAGAACGAGTTCAACGACTACTAGAAATTTGGGATTACCTATAAATACAGAGGTAATGCCCAAGAATTCATAACCTTTGAATTGTTGAATCTCCTTTGCTCTGAAAAGACAAGTGCAATGAGGTTTCGAGGGAGCTGAGAAAGAAGTTTATACCTGAAGATCTGAGCCAGCTATTGAAGGCAGTGTTGAATAGCACTAGTGTTAGACAGACGATTCTAAGAGGTTGTTCAGAATCTTGTTGAGGGAAGGAAAAATCTTGTAATCGGTTTGTATTGTCATTTACTTATTGTAAAGTGATAAGTCGATTATGAACCTAAAATAATCACACGTAGTGATATCCTCTTGATTTATCACTCTGTTAATCAAGGAAAGACTAGAGTAAGGGATATAGCCGTACTTTAGCTATATACTCTAACCAGTATAAAAAAATCTTTGTGTGTTTTACTTTGCTGCTTTCATGACATTTAATCCTACTACTTATCAACTTCAACCAATAGTAAGCTAAAAGAAACTAATGTTATTGTAGTAAGGTTTCCATTATTGCAGTAAGCTAAAAGCAACTCTACAGTCCAACTAACCTTTGTTAGTTTGACAGTAAAGCTTGAAAAGAGAGACTATTCATTGCCCCCCTTCCTCTAGACTCATAGTAAGCTATCTCGGGACTTTCAGTGTTCCTTGGTTACCACTGTAGTTTTCTCCTCAGATTTAACATTCATTTTAGGCGGCTAGTTGTCTTAGCTTTGATAAGGGCAATACCAAGTCTGCTAGACTGTTCTAGATGGGACTGGTCCTAATGCTGTAAATTTACAACTTGAGCTTGCAATTCAACATTTTTCTTTTTCACCTTGTCATAGGCCTTCCTAATGTCATTTTCAGCTTGCAAATTTTCTTTTTCCATAGTAAGTGACTCAACTTGTTTTCTTAACCTTGTAACCAGATTCTAACATTGTAGCTAGATCAGACACATGCCCAGGTGCACTAAGGATGACATTGAAGATTTTAATGAGACTCTCTTTTGGAATATTATGCATGTCATTCCTAAGAGTTTCAAAGTTAATGTCTACCTCACTATCGGTACCGATCCCTACTCGTATATCAGAGATGAAGCATTCCTTGATTCACTCTTTGTATCATCTTCCTTGTCATCATCACTTTCAGAGTTGTGCTCATCTCAAGCAGCATTGCAACCAGCATAGCCCTCTTCATAGCACCTTCAGAAAATTTCCTCCTTCCTTTGCTAGCTTGCTTTGAAATTTCTCCATTTCATGTAGGACAATCCTTGATGAAATGTTCAGACCTACCACATCTATAATAATTTTCAGTTGGGGTTTTAGACACAGTGGGTTTAGATTGGATTTCATAAACTTTCTTTTTGGTTGAGTTGTCTGTTGGCAAAACGTAAGTACTTTTTCGTGAGAAGCACAAAATCAACTTCGTCATTCTCTAATGTATCATCATCTTCGTCATCTGTATCTGATGAGGTTGCCTTCATTGCCAAGTCCTTCTTATTTAGACTGGACTCATCATTGATGTCCATCACGTATGTTTCATGAGTCATAAGTGATCTCATGAGTTCTTCCACAGTCATCGTGGATGGATCTTTTGCCTCTTGAATAGCTATAACTTTTGACTGCCATGTCTTTGGTAAACTTCTCAGAATTTTTTTGATCTGAACTTCAGTATCCACTGGTTACCTAAAGACTTTAACTCAATGGTAGTGTTAGAAAAATGAGTATTCATTTCAAAAATGGATTCACCTTCTTTCATTTTGAACGGCTCATTTGAAACTCTTTTCTTCCTTTAGTATACCGATGCGTGCTGTCGTTTACACACCAAATTAATATTTATGAGCACTCACTTTCACTCTATAAATATAGAATTAATGCAGTAGTGGAAATAAGGGTCGAACCC
>JAOVYX010001354.1:0-12726 GCA_035668315.1 Drosera spatulata | reverse complement strand
TGCGTTTGTTGTTTTCAAAATTACAGGACAAGTTTCAAGAGTTAAGGACATTGCAAGAGGATGGTGAGGGATCACAGAAGAGTGAGCGTAGTCCACCCTCGGAGACAGAGTTGTTCCTTTAAGCAACTGGCGGTTTCTTGCCTAGCGGGACTGTATTGGGACTGGGATATGCAACCCAGCTGTTTTATGAGAAACCAATCAGAGGGAAAAGTAGCTCCGTATACAGTGCACAATCCAGAGCTGTTACAGATTTGAAGGAGCAAATAGAGATACAGGTACGGTTATTGGAGGAAGTGAACAGAAGGGCTGAAGCTGATCGAGCTGCACATGCGAAGGAGTTGGAGGAGACAAAAAACAGATGAAAACAAAACTTGAAGGAAACATGAGGGAGATGGAAGAGTTGAAACGAATGGTACAGAAAATGATGGTCAACCTAATTCCAAGTATGAGCTGCAATCCGTTTGTCGGGTTAGAGACGCAGGCTCCTTCACAACACTAGCCGATGAAATTGATATGATATTTACGAGAAGTTTGTATTACACAGTTGTTGAATGTTTTATGTACTTAAAGCACGTCGCACATTATGATTAGGATTTGAGACATTATAAGTGTTTGTAATGTTTGGATATTGGACTCGACAATGGAACTGTGTTACATTTAATACCTCTCCTCTCGTAGGTCGAATGTGTGTAAAAGCAAGATTAGAATGTAAGAAAACAGTGCATTAGACGATTTGAGATATAAAAATGAGGACTAAATTTTTTTTAGTTGGTAAATTTGAAAATCAATTTATCTAATTAGTCGCGAAATTGACGACCAATTTACCCGTTTAGTCGTAAAAATGACGACTAAAAATATGAATGATCGCAAAAATTGAATCATTAGGTCAAGCCAAAATGACGACTAACATATCATAATAGTCGCTAAATTTAGCGACTAAATGTTTTATTAGTCGTCAAGTTTAGCGACTAACAAAGCTTTGTTAGCCGTCAAATTTAGCGACTAAAAGCTTTGTTAGTCGCCAAACATTTTGCGACTATTATCGGAATTTAGTCGTCAAATTTAACGACTAAATATTAACATTGGTCGTCAATCTCAGTTAGCGAGGAAGGATTTCGCGAGAATATTTTTTAGTCGCTATTTATTCGTCCTTTGATTTTTGCGACTAATTTTCGTTGTTTAACGATTAAAATTCTTAGTCGTCTGTATTGTTTAGTTTTGTAGTGTATGAACATTATGACGACACAAATTTTAGTCCATGTTGTAGGATGATGAAACATGATTTTTTTGCAAAATTATCGTGAAACAATGATGATAGTAGCAATTGTGTATTTTAATCATAAATCATTGACATAATTTTTTTGAATCGTTAAAATGAAAATCAAAACTTCTCAAAATGTATATTGAATAGTGAAAAAAAAGAAAAAGCAAAACGCTAGTCTATATCGAGACATAGAATATTAATACATGTATTCCATTTCACAATAATCCGATATCAAATGGTTGGGACTTCGGAGTGATAGGATTATTATAGTCCCTCCTCATATAAATTACAACCGATTGATCCGATACAATAATTTATATATGTTGATTTTTGTTATTGTATAAAGATTAATTTGTACGAATGAAAGAAGTGAGAAAAAGAAAAAGAAAATAAAGGAGATAATAGGATGAGGTAAAATAATATAAAATCAACAAATATGAATGTTTTGATATTTTTATAAATAAAAAAATTTAAATAAAATTATATTATAATTTTTATGAGATTTTTATAAAAAAAAAGCTGTTATAATTTTGTTGGACAGAGAGAGCATCAACAAATGACTAGAGCTAATTTATCGGAAGTTCTTGCAATAAACATGCTAGCCAGACGTGCACAAAGTGAGAGGAATGGGCATATGTACATCAGTACATATATGATCATGAAAGAGGCAACTGGCCGCAGACCCTAGCGAAAGGTCAGGAGGAATGGGATACTGACAAGGGTACGATACCCTTCGTATGGGACTTTATGGAACCATAGAATTTTATCATATATATATGTTATAATGATTGATGGTGGGATAAGAATTAATCATTTCATGGGAATGAAAATTTATAAGGTCATTTGGTTTAGTCCTTTGGACAGAATTGCAAGGAAGGGATGTCTCATGTCATGGGCCTAGATGTATCGCATATTTCAATTTGGGTATGGGTGACAATAAAACCTGCATCGGAGGATTCTTTGAACGCGATTCAAATCAAATCCAAAAAACAACCGGACTTAGGTCAGTATTCTTGGTAGTTAGGTCTCTCTGAAATAGATTTTGAGTTCGAGTTCCAGAGAAAACAGAGGCTATAAGTAAGGGTTAGCTTTATTTCTTAAATGTTTTAACCGTGATGTGATTAAAATAGTGTACGTTGCAATTAACTTGCGAATGATGTGGAGTCCAATTGGTTTAAGATGACTTGGAACTTTAGACATCTGGTTGGGCTTTGTTAGGGGTTTAGTTGGTAACAAAAACCAAGATTAGTTCATACAGTAAAATGGTTTTTTTTTTAAAGAAAATGTTGAATATTGTATTTGAATGAAACAAAAAGAAATACTCTCTTTGTCCCAATTTACTCACGACAATTTGATCCCACGCTAGATATTATATATGTTATGAATTTTTGTGAAATTTAATGAAGAAAAGTTTTTGTTGTTGTTGTTGTCGTTGGTTTTATTGAAAAGGAATAATCTAAAAAAGAAAATGTTGCTATTGGGACGGAGGGAGTAACATTTTTTATATTCTATTTTAGTTTCATCTATTTTAAAAACGGGTATCAATAACAAACAATCTATTTCATTGAAACAAAAATATAATACTACTCTCTTCGTCCCATAATTTTTGCAACGTCACGTACGTCGAATCATTTTGTTCTTTATCCTTAACGATGTCAAAAAAATTCATAAATTGATTCGCGATTAAAATTCATAATTTAATTTATTATTAGTGTTTCATAATAATTTTATAAAAAAATAATGTTTGATCGTAGTAAATTAGACTTCACACGTGCCATTGCAAAATGTGTGGGACGAAGGAGTAGATAATAAAAAATCAAAACCCATACTCCCTCTGTCCCGAATTACTTGTAACATTTTAAAAAACACACCTATCGAGGTAAAATTTGATTGACGTCGTGGGACGATCAAACATCATTTTTTGAAAAATTATTGTGAAATATTAATGATAATTTAAGTTATATATTTCAACCTGACGCTAATGACATAATTTTCTTGTATCATTAAGACGACAAACGAAACTCCTCAAAATATGTGTTGAATAATGTAATACTCCCTCCGTCCCATAAAAAATACAACACATACGTATTCTGCATTATTCAATACGCATAAATATAAGTCTGATTTGCATATCAAATCACGTCTGATCGTCCCACACCATGTATTAAGTTGAAGTATGTAACTTACACAATCATTGATGTTTCATGATAAATTTATAAAAACATACGTTTGAACGTCGTTACACGAGTGTCAAACTTTATATCAATACGTATATCAAGTCAATTCATTACATCTTTTATGAAACGAAAAGATTAATTAAAAATATTGTATTTAATATGAGACGGATAAATACTAAACAAACCCTTAATTTTTTTTTATTCTTTTGAGGTATTGAAATGTAAATCCCCTTTTTTTTTCCCGGTCGGAACAACCCCTTAGTTTAGGTTGACAATGGTGTTATCCGCGGCAGCCAATGGGTTGCTGAATTTGGCAGTGATTGTGGGCACCATCCGGCATCAAAGCACCCATGAGATACGGAAATGGAAAGCCTGATTCGATCACGTGCCGATTTGATGTTCTTTGAATCTTGCACGGATATTGGCTTTTGGACTCGCTCGGACCCAATTAATCGATGGCAAAGGTATGATATTTCCTCCTGATAAATTTTGATTAATACGACAAGATGATTATAATATGATAAGATGATTATAATAAAAAAAACTGTAATGTCATTATCATTTTTTTATCTTTTGGATTCAAAACCGGTGAAACTTGAAAGTGATAGTTGAGAGGGAGTGATGATCAATTGGTGAATTATTTAGTCCGAGATTTTGATTCAATCGTACAGGATTTGGAAACAGAATCGAGACCTTGGAAGCTCTGACAAAACGATAAGATCTTGCTGCCTATAAAATTTACAATATGTACCCCCACAGAACCAGCTAAGATCATGTGCAGCTGTACTTGTCCAGCGATCATCAAAGCATCATTTTCATTGTTTCACCATCACTCAACCTCATCTACTTTTTTTTCCCTCGCAAAAACATAGTCAACCATAATTGGTTAAATGATAATTTTTCCATCTTAAAATAAATACTTGTTTCGTTTCGTTAAAAAAAAAAACAACGTCACATTGTTATTATAATATTCAATATATATTTTAAAAATTTTTTATTATTTATTTTAATGATATAAAAAAATAATGTCCAATTCAATGGAAGAATGGTGATAAGATGCTGGACCACGTCCTCTCGACTCAATTAGCGCACACAGAACACGAGGCTGATCTTGCGTCGTTTTCGCTTATAAAGTTGCATGGTCATGCAAGTATTTGGGTCCAACCTATAACGGCTCTACACATGTGCTCGGGGTTATCTTGTCCAGCGCATATATACGGGTTCCTTTGGATACTTTTTTTACTTCTGGTCGAAGGATCGGTTGGATTTTGAGACGTTGGTCCAATTTAGTCCTACAAATAGTTGGTAAAATGTCGAGCTTATAGGTTTTCCCAAACCACGGACTTTGTCATTATCAACTTGCATCCTCGTAAGATGACAAATCATTTTAAGCAAGTTGGTATAGAGATGTTACTTATGTTGAGCTAATTCTTGTACTGAAATGCGATATTTAAACACAGTTGGATGGTTGGTTTATTGATATAAAGTTTAATTATACAGGGATTAATTATAAATCTATAACGAAAATGCATGTTTGTTGCAATAGTGACTGTAATGAATGTTGTATGTTGTCTATTTTATATTATACAACATCTGAATGCATACATTCAATTAATTATAATATAAAATTTTTCAATTTACAATATTACAACATCACTATGTTGATTTTGTAGCATCAAAGACGCACCGAATCTATAATGCTCTTGTCTAAGGGTGAGCATGGGACGAGATGATCCGGTTCTTTGTCATTTCCTGTTTCGTCCCGGGCTTTTTCGGTTCCTAAAAACTTTTGTCCCGTCCTGTAACAATTTATCAGTATCGTTCTTCAGTCCATTGGAACGGGAAATCCAGTTTTGTGTGGAGAGTACATCAATGGCTACAACTTATAGAATTAGAATGAAGCTGTTCATGGAAGTCGTATTACATAAAGTGTTGAGTATCACATCTCTGTCATGATTTGTGGAGTTGCCTTATACAGAATATTCTTGGCCGTTGCTGCTCTAATTGTCTAGCTACGAGGAGAGTTATCATGTTTATCTATCAGCAGCTCCTTGCACTGATAGTGCTACACTACAGCAGCAACTACCCCATAAAAACATTCAATAGCGACCCAAAAGGCTTGTAATAACATCCAAAAAATCTCACGCAAGGAAACGACAACGCATTACGTTCTTGTCACAACGTCGTTTAATCTAAAAGTGATAGATGATGTTATTCCAAATACTCTCATCATCCTAATTTAATTATGATATTTTTTTTATTAATCCCAATATAAATGCATCATTTTTATTTATTTTTATTTAATAATAAATTTATATTAATATAATCAAACTATCACATACTTATTCTTTCTCTTGAAGCCCACTATCTCTAAAAAAATATTATTTCCTCATCAAATTTTATATAAATATAACACACACATGAAATCTTGTATCGCATCAAACTGTTATAATTAAATAAAAATAAAAATAATATCAAAAAGACCAAAGTTTTAATAATATCGTCCAGTATGGTTCCCACCATTTGTTCCGTACCGAATCGATTTTTGGATACAAACAAATTTTTATTACCGTCCTGACCAGTTTTTCTGGGTACGAATATGGTACAACCGATATTTTCCGATTTTTCGGTCTGGTATGATTCTTCGGAACATTTTTGTTCACCCCTGATTCTACCCGGAAGTAGTTAATGCGTCAAGGCTACGTGGATATCTTGGGCCTATTGACCCTATTCGTGCCCTTTCTTCTGCTGGGCCAACAAGTATTCCTGCGCTCATTGGAGCTTATACTTGGATCTTTGGGTCTATTAGGCATCTGTTATTCCACAGCCGTGACATGCAGTATTGTGTTTGAAATTTGAACTAAAAAAGAGAAAATTCCACAGGCAGACCCAAGTTGAACGAAGATATATATATTTCTCTCTCCCATTCAAATTCTTTCGTTCCATTCAAATTATAACATTATTCCATATAAGCAATAAGTTATTCCTGTTATGAATTATCTGCGGGATGATCAAACATAATATTACGTAAAATTAACGTAAAACATTAATAATAGTTTAAGTTATGTACTATAACCATGGATTAATGACATAATTTTCTCACATCGTTAAGACGAATAATAAAACTCCTCAAAATACGTGTTGAATAGTACAATGATGATGTAACGTTGCAATTTGAATGAGACACAAGGAGTACGAGAGCATGTCAACAACAGCTAAAATTGTTTTTCAAGTTACTCCTTTCGTTTCGAATAAAGTACGAAACTTGACAAGAAAATTAATAAGGGTTGATTCTATGTTTTTTTTAATCCTTTTATTTTTGTGAGTTTGAAGAAGAGAATGCGAGTGGATGGTAAGAAAAAAATCAATGATAAAGATGATGATGTGATATAAAATAAGGATATTTTAAATTTTTAATCACTCAAAGCTCGTTTATTATAATGAAAATGTTATAATTTATATAGGATATACAATTTATTTGAGAGGGAGAAAATATTATCTACCATTGATTGAAGCTTTTGAATTGAATAGGCATATCTTTCAATTAAAGTATTTTTTGACAGTCTCTTAGTGGACAAGGCAGAATCTGTTCTCAGGTTCAGATTCCAATTGATTGGCTCATAGCCGAAACCGTGCCAAAGATTCCACCGTCAAAAGCTCATATTGTCGTGTGCATCTCCTGAACCATAGAACGACACGTAGACACTGTTTTGCCCCTTTATTCCTCTGCGGTAGCCCGTCTACTGGACGCTAAATTTCAACCCCAATTAATAATTATAATAAAGTCCAAAGACAAATTAGAGTGATTAGGATTAACTAATCAAAGCACCGAAACCATTTTTATTATCCATCTCATTTACTCTTTCCGTTTCATAATATAGACAATCGAGGATCACGTGTATAAAAAAATTTACGACGTTATGAATGTTCCGTGAGATGATCAAATGATATTTTATATAAATTTATCATGAAATATAAAAAATAATATAAGATATAAACTATAAGATTGGATCGAAATAAAATTCATATTATATCATTTACATATAAAAAGTAGCGCATCAAAATAAGTAATAAACAATATAATTATTGTACAATAATGTCTATATTATAAAACGGAAAGAATATTTATAATATTATGTGTTTTTTATAATATTTATAATATTATGACCTATAATATTATAAGATTTGATCCCATGCTGTGTTTTTTAAAAGACCTTGAATTTCAAATCGTTACACATTTACACCATAATTTAATGAATTCCCTTCCCAACCAGTAGTATTACAATAAATTTTATTACTATCGAAAAAAGACTCTGTCTTTAACAAATTGTCCCAAAATCCAATACACAGATGAAATCCAATTCCTGAGCAACCAATTACAAATAATCTGAACAAATATTAGACTTTCTGTGTTACAAAAAAAGATTGCGGCTGCTCAACACAAACCATCTATCATCTTATCGTCACTGCTTTCGGTTTAAACAACCAAAACTAATAGAAATATATACGTACTCTTCGAAGAAAGTCAGTTGTCCGAGTGCCAAGAAAGAAAAAACCATCATTTTCAGCGCGTCAAAAGGGAAACGCTTTTCTCACGTAGCCAGAGATCACAAAATAAAAAGCACCAAATTCCTCTTTTGTAAGCATCAAATTCCTGTTTCAACAACTAAAACCAAAAAGGGGAATCGAATTCCAACTCTTTCTAACACCAAACCCCCAAAAACTCGAAAGCGAGGAACCTTCTCCGCTCTTCGACGACTCAATCTCTCTCAGTGCAGTCGAATTTGACATTCAGGTGAGCGACGACGAGCATCAGGTGTTCTACGTGTGTGCGATTTTGATTACGATGATGATGTTGATGATGATCGATGTTGTTTTGATCTGGTGTTGAAATTGTTTGGTGAGGTTTTGTTTGATTAGGCCTGGTTTCGGTTTTGCGCGATCGTGCTAGGTTTGTTCGTGATCGTGCTTGAATTGGTGCCGTGAATGATCATAACTGTCGGTTTCGGTTTGGTGATGTTAGATTACGTTGGAATTGTGAAAGTTTCGGTGGAAATCGGTGCGAGTGACGGGGTTGTGCTAGTGCATTACAACGAGTGAGGTACTGTTGGATCGAAACACGGTGGTTGGGACCATTGATAGATTAAAATGATTTGGTTGGATTGTGAATATTTGATTTGGTTGGTGCATGTCATGGTGTTTGTACTGTTTCTCGTAGTATCTACGAGTTTAGCGCGTCTAGTTTATTTATTATTCAAGGGAGTATTGTCACCGAGGCTAGGGTCCTAGACTCATGAGGCGATCATTTGTATTCTTGCTGGAAATGTCACGGGAATACATAATGTTGCGCAGGGCAGAGCTATGCAATTCAATGTCATTGTGTGCGTCATGGAGTTTTTTTATTTCTTGTTATCTATAGTTCTATTTGTCCATTGTAGTCTGTTGTGCATGCAAGTCCTACGCTGGAAGGAAAAGGCTCGTGATCGAGCTGCTTAAGGAGCTAAGTTCAATTGGAGGTCAATGCTCGTACTGTAGTTGCAAACTTGACTAAAATTTTGCTTTGGCAGCTGCACAAATTAAACATGAGCTTGATTACTTTATGCTTTTGAATAATAGGTTTAGGACTCTTGTGGCCTTATATGTACTCAACTTGCATGAGTTCATGGTGAAGGTCATGCGTAGGGTTGAAGTTTGAGTTCAAGTGTAATATCAAGCCATATGTCAAGCTCAAACTCTGGTCGAGTACTGGTTACAACCAAGTTAGAAACCAGGGCGTGGCTGTAACCATTTGGGTAGTCACGGAGTTGGTGAGTTCACTGTTTAGAACTTTAGATGATGGCTTTCTTGGACTATGCAACAAAAACCATGTCGTTGTCCACCCATTGTCAAAAACCATGAATAGCTTCTGTTGGTTTCCCCTTCAAAAACCTTTTCACAGGATATTTACTTATCCATTATGTTTCTCGCGAAGAGCCTGATCTGATGGGATGGGGAAACATTTACAAAAGGCGCGTGAAGGTCTTTGGGCTGGCCTTGTTGATCTACATGGACTATAAGGTAGAGGGATGTGGACTTTTCTTACTCATTCTGTCTTTCTTTTTGGCTGCATTGTATTCTTGATTTACTTGGTTTTCTTTCTTTGTAGGCATTGCAACAAAGAGGGAAATGGTTTAAAAGCAAAGCGAAGGAGGATGCTGTATGGAAGAAGGCTCATGAACGCAATGCCAAGCGTGTGCTTCTGTTGATGATAGAGCTGGAAGGGCTATGGGTGAAACTTGGACAGTACTTATCTACTCGTGCTGATGTTCTTCCAGTAGCCTACATAAACCTTCTTAAACAGCTGCAGGATTCTCTTCCACCTCGGCCTCTAGAGGAGGTAGTTTCTTTTTAAGCTCTCAACTTTTGTGTCAGCAAACAACTATATTGTTGCTTACTGCTACATCTGTGATCTCTGCTTCAACTGTGTGTCTAGTTTCAAAGACTGTAAAGAACCGGATAATTGTATTGGCTTTCCTGTTGGAAGTTTGAGCTCTTTTGAGGTGATAACTGATAAACAAATATATTTGTGCTGATTGGAACTAGCTTCTTTGAACGAGGGCCTCGAAAATTCCCTACATTTTGGCATGAGTCATGTGACTGGTAATAGCATTTGTGATACGAAGTTTAGCATCTTTACTCAATTTGACGTGAAGAAGTTACATGTTCATTCGAGCTGTGTGTAATTTTGTATTCCTCTATTTTAGTGTGAAATTCCCTTGAGTGGTAGACGTTTCTAGGGCTTGCTATCTTTTTTGGTAATTCTTCTCTGCTGGTTAATGGCTGTTTCCAATGATGTAGGTATGTTCTACCATAGAGAAAGAGCTGGGAAAAGCCATGGAGAGTCTCTTTTCAGATTTTGAGAAAGTGCCTCTAGCAACTGCATCAGTAAGAGTTTACACTCATGAACAATTAAATGCCAGCTTTCTCTTCAATGAAAGAACTTTTTTCTCGTGAATCGTAAATGTTGCCACTTCCATGTTACATGTAATTTGGTATTGTATTCACATTAACTTGATGGTATCTTGAACTTTGTGGTTGGTGCTTTAGAATTTCTACTCTGTATCTTGGTGCATCTGGAGTTCTGAAACTCAAGATATGTTGTCATCTATGCTAGAGTCCTTATTATATACGTTATCATATTTATTCTCAGATAGCCCAAGTTCATCGAGCAGTCCTTAAAAATGGCCAGGAGGTGGTTGTCAAAGTCCAGCATGATGGTGTCAAACATGTGATTTTAGAGGTTTCTGGTTTTCCTCTTTTCCTTTCTTTTTTCATTTTATGATTTTCCCTTAGTTATTTCGTTCTATTGAATTTTAGTAAAGAAAGTTGCAGTCAGCATGAATCTTACTGTATTATTGCTTGTCAGGATTTGAAGAATGCGAAACGTATCATTGAATGGATCGCATGGGCTGAACCTCAATATGACTTCAACCCAATGATAGATGAATGGTGCAGAGAAGCGCCAAGAGAACTTGATTTTAATATTGAAGCTGGTAAATTCTCTAGGACTATTATGAATAAACTCGTGAAAGTGTAACCGATGGAAAAACATAGTTTTGCATATATTTCATTGAGCCATGTGAATATGATTAATTCAGGAAGGATTGACTCAATGATAAACTATCCTTTCCTTAGTTACATGGTCAGGGATTGGAGACTATTTGAGAGTATCAAGAAATAATATCTCTGTATTAAAATGGAGATATATGTAAATCTCGCCTTCTCTGACCATGTACTTGACGGGCTTATTCTTGTGACTTATAGTCTAGCTATCTCAATATTTGTCTGACCTTCTTACCCATGTAGAGAATACCAGAAGAGTTTCCAGTAACCTTGGTTGCAACAACAAGGGCGTTCATGAAGGTTGTGATAATCGTGTTGATGTACTCATTCCAGAAGTTATTCAGGTGAGTTTCTCCGCTTCATATATAAGCCCAGTTGTACACTTTTTACCAAAATATTAGCACCTCATACACGTGCTTCTTTCCTCAAGGTTGTCGAAACTTTTGTTAACCTAGAACCATCTGGTGCTGTCTTAACACGATTGCCAGTTCTTTTTGTACCTATACATTTATTGGTTCTGTGACACGAAGGAGAAACAAGAAGGAAAATCAAAGCATTTATGAACTTGTGATAGGAGATTCTATTTTGTACGTTGAGCTTAAGTTACGAGATTCGGAGGTTCCTGAAATGGTTTAATTGTCATCTGCTTCCCCATGATTGATTGCCATGCATCGCAAGAAAAATGTAATGTCAATTGCATCTCAGAGCTTTGTGTTTATTAGCCGTGTTTCTTATGGGTTTGTTGAATATGGCAGTCGACGGAAAAAGTGATGATTTTGGAGTACATGGATGGTGTTCGTTTAAATGACAGAGAATCTCTGGAAGCATTGGGTGTCAACAAACAAAAGCTTGTTGAAGAAATCACGCGTGCATATGCTCACCAAATCTATGTGGATGGGCTCTTCAACGGTGATCCTCATCCTGGTAAAACCTCAAGTTCAATTCATATATACAACTTTTCATCTTATTTTTTATTCAATCGTTATACATGAAATTCTGATTGCTGTTCTTTCTATTTGGGAAGGAAATTTTCTTGTGAGCAAGAAACCTCCCCATCGTCCAATTTTGCTCGATTTTGGATTAACAAAGTCTCTTCCAAACTCCACCAAGCAGGCTTTGGCCAAGATGCTATTGGCATCTGCTGAGGTTAATGATCTCCTTTTGTCATGTTTTCTTCACTGTGGTATTCCCTAAACATAACCACTTACTTTAAATAGCTGAGGTCTGCACAAGCGGGAAGTCTTAGAACCAAGTGTTGATTTGAGAGCTATAATGTTGTCAGCATCTGACTCATATTATCATGAGCATGGTGACTCATATTAACAGCTCCTCTTACAGAACATGGTGGTTTGAATTGGACAGGGTGACCATGTGGCACTTTTGTCGGCCTTCGCGGAAATAGGTCTAAAGTTGCGCATGGACTTGCCTGAACAGGCTATGGAGGTCACGACTATATTTTTCAGCAATGCAACTAAAGCTAGTGAAGCTTCTGTAAGCAAAATCTCATTTCAGACCGTTTGCAGAAGCCCAGTGATTGACTACGTATGGTTTGCTTTTCTTGTTGAAGGCAACTATGAAATCTATCCATGAGAAAAGAGACAAAAATATTAAAGAGATTCAAGAGAAGATGAAGCTGAGTGAAAAAGAAGTGAAACGATTTAATCCGGTGAGTACTATTTAATT